>JANFAE010000343.1:0-117507 GCA_024613145.1 Pisolithus marmoratus | reverse complement strand
CCCAAGAGCATCTTTGCCATCTTCAACCAAGTCATCTTCATTGGGTAACAGTCCATGTGTGAAACTGAGGCAAGACTTCTTTCAGTGGAACTTCAGCTTTGAAGCACTTCCATTAGGGCTGGTCTGATCTTGTGCCATTTCTTGGTGTCAGTCTCCACACTGGATGAGAAGATCTGCTTGCACAGGACAGCACTCCCTTGGATGGGAAGATAGTCCATCGCCATATGGTAGAGTGTCAGGAAGAGCTTTTCTTTCCCCTGTAAAACCATATCAAGAAACACTAGTGTTTCCCCATAGAACCACACTTACCTGCCAAAATTGCAATGTATCTGACCATTTCTCCACATAACCAGAATCATATGAATTTAGTTCCTGTTGATGGGGCACAGCATCATGTTGGCATCTTCCAGCCTGGAGGATTCATCATTGTGTTCAGACTGTAGCTGAGGCGACATGTGAGTGTTGGCCATTTCGAGGGGGCAGCAGGAACAGGCCCAGGATGGACTTCCATAAGCCTGGTGCTCTTGTGAATTTGGACATCTAGACATGGCTCACTAAGTACATGTTGACTGGGGTGATAGGAGAACTCACTGTTGCAATGACTACTTTCTTTGCCTGCTTGTATTCCAGTGCATCCCAAGACTTTTAATCCACACCATTTGGCAGTTGGGATTCAGCACTGGCATTCTGCATTGTAAGTATTAGTGATCTTGCATTTCAAACTAAAACCCACCCACCCAATGAAATAATATATGCCTTTGTGTTGCCCATGATGATAATACTTATTGACCCATTCCAAGCCTCTCAGAACAAAAGGATGAAGCTGGGGATTTTGTTCATCATTGCTGAGTCTACTCCAGGTACTGTACAACTTCAAATGTGGCCAAGTACTTGCATAGTGTAGGAAGGTGCTCATGCAATAGTGCTCGAATAGCCTGGTGCAGGATCTGATAGATACCATCCCCCATCAGATTAGGAGGCCTTTCAGTGAAAGAGAAAAGCATACCTCAAGGATGAGTTCAAAGTCTTGCAAGACTTTCCATTTCATCTTTGATAGCTTATACTTCTTTAGATCTTTGTTGTTTGGGCACTCGAAAAATGCATGATAGGCTGTGTGACTGTGTGACAATAGTTAGAGGAATTGTCCAGGAGTAGGTGGTGGGATTAGGACACATACCTGGCGAAGGTAGCAAAGATGGTGTATCATGTAGTATACAGAATCCCAGTGAGTTTACATCACAGAGGAGTTGGAGGACATCGATCTGCATTTTCTGCCAGTGAGTGTGCCATTTGTGTCTTTGGCATCCCAGTAACCATTCTGATTACCCTTGATAATGTAAGCCTCAAACACATCTTGCCATTGACCAGATGCATGCAACGACTGGACAATGCTGTGACCCAATGAGATCAGATCACTCTCCAGAGCTTCCTTATAGGTTTGTGATCTTCCAGGTTTGGATCTGAGAAGAGAGCACAGGATGATGCAGCTGCACAGGAAAGAGTTCTTTCAAAAGTGTAAGGCTGTATGCTTGTATTCAGATGCATTATCCTAAACCTATCCACAGATCGCCTAAGTCATGAGCAATGTAAACATACCTACAATGCCCTGTTGCGGTATGCCCCAGGTCTTGAACAGCTTTTAAACAACCACAAGAAGAGGGGTGTGCTTCATGAAGTTATTGCTGAGGTCAGTCATTGCCTTCTATATATTTGTTCTTACTTTTGATTCCATACCCTTTGATGATTTTTCAGATGAATAAAGCGATTCAGGGAGTGGTGGGACGAGTGCTGGGATTGGTTGGTTTGGATGCAACAAAGGTAGTCAATGATAGCAGAATGGAGGTCATCAAGCTTAAAGATTTTAGCAGCATCATCAATAGTCATATTTGTAAGAGTGGGGTCAGTTCCAAGGTGGAAAGCAGTGTGAGAGGTAGCAAAGGTCCTGTAGGGTCTGGGTGCACTGGGAAATACACCCCCTCCAACTGCTTCACTCGAGTGAAGTAGTTGACAATCTGATGCTTGCCACTGTTGATACAGCATCATCCTCATCTTCATTGTCATCAAGTTCTGCTTGATGAATTGTGGTGGCAATGCTGAAATGTGAGCACTTATCTTGGTGATCGAGATACTGACAGATCTGTTCATACATGTTCTGCTTGTTACCAGAGCATACCAGCTCCTTCACAATGACAGCATGTGTTCTGTATAGTCGGCAGTCCATTGCATTGGAGCTCCTTGGTGATGAATACTTGTTGCAATGCTCTGAAGGAGCTCAAGCTTTGGAATTTCCCAATGCATAACCCATCATGCTCGGTATTAATAATTGAGGCCTTCTTATCATGGAATTCCTTCAGTATGCTCTGAAGTCTTGTGATGTTGCCCTCCTCAAAATGGGAAGCTTGTGCGATACCGAAATTCATTGAGGGTGTGCATAGCAATAAGGCACTCCCATGGAACAGCACCTGCAATAACACCAATGATATAGCATTGGATGTTGCGATGGTCTCGACCAGATGGTGACCTGAGTGGCAGATACACCCTCTTTGAACTGATGATAGCTGGTGAGAGGCTGGAGGAGAGTGAATCGAAAATCAAGCTCCATGGTGCCAACAAGATTAATAGCCCACTGCAAGTCATGATCCCAGAACATTTTGTGAAAGTGGTGTAGTGCTTCTGGGCCAAAAACGATGTATGGTTCTGTCAGTGGCCAGTTCCACCAAAATGGTGCATTGACACCATTGAGATGGTCACCCTTGCAGGCTTTGAAGTATTCTGGTAGGTTGTCTGGTGATGTCAAGGCAGCGATGGTGGCGAGACAAGAAAGGGTGGTATCTGCAGTGTGACTTGGATGGCAAAAGGGATCACCGAACTGACTGCTCTTTGCCATGGTGACATGTGACACACTACTGCACATGCAAGAAAGAACACGAGCCTCCAGTGTGTCAGTGACATAGGCAGCGAGTAAAGTGAAGCAATATTTGCTGTTTCCAAAAGGATGTTCATCATACAACCATACTCAGTGGCTTTCTTCAGAGGCACTATGATGTCAATGACATGGTGCAGGAGCCTATCCAAGTATGCCCTGGAGTCGCTTGTTGGGATAAACAAATTGTAGAATTGGCATAAGTGCTAGGGAGATAAGCATGATTCAGGACCTTGTTTCAAGCATTCTGCAAATGTTGGCAAGGGATATGAGTAGGAGATGAGCTTGACAATTACCAAAGGTAGTCATGTGTGTCTTATCCGACAAGAGAATGACTCCTAAGAGCATCACTCCAGGAGGTAACAGACTCTGTCTCTCCTTCAGTATAATCTGGGCAGAGACAATAAAAATATGCTCACCTGAAGTTCCCATGCATGGTCACCAGTCAGCCAGTCATGATAGACCTGATGAATCTTCTCTGCAGAGTTGAATATCTTGCGAGGACAGCACTCAATGTGTCCAATGAGTGCAGGATCAGATAGGAGAGCTTGCAAACACTCAATCGCATCACAGAAATACAGGAGGGGGGGTTGTTTGATGGGAAAGTCGACCTCTACGACCATGAACTTCCATTGTGGACCAGATGGTAAGATCTCTAGGCATTTCCTAAGCTCCTGAGCATTGCAGAAGGAAAGAGGGAGTGTTGGAGGCTAATGAAATAAAAATCAGAGGGATTGTGTTAGTGGTAAGGCATGCTCATGAATTGCATCAATAGGAACTGTCCATTTGAGCCATACTTAGGCCTGACAACTCAATCCACTCTGCCATTTGCCAATCACCTGCTGAAGCAAAGGGAATACAGATTATTGGCATTCGCAGCATGCGAATCATCGTCAAAGTTGTCCATGAATGTTTTTCCACCCTTGTAGTTCTTGGATGCACCAGGAAAAACTTGCAAAAGCATCCTGCATGACCAGATCCCTCTCCAGTCCCTCTGAACGATTTTCTCTTGGTGGTTGTCATGGCCAACCATCATTGTTCATCTCTGTATTGACCAGAGTAGTGGGGAACAAGTAGAGAACCAGGTGGAGGGAATGGAAGTGGAACGTGCCAACATTGGATTCAGCTCACTGATGCTGTGAGGACTTGGGGGTGTGTGACTGTCTGCTGGAGTTTCTGCACCTGCCTAGAGGTTGATTTTTGTGTATCAGAAGGGTTGAAACATTCTTGAACTCCTTTGTGCAAATTGGACAGAAGAAGATGTGGATCCAGCCTTGGGCATAACCAAGATAATGGAAAGCTGGACAGTCATGCTTTGGCATGTCTGAATGTGGCAAGTTTTTCAGCAGTATGATGGATGTTTCAAACATATGACCACACTACTGTGTGACTGACAAATGCACAACTGCATGACTAATGACCGTAGTACTGTGTAACTGGTGACTGTACTGTCCAGCAACTGCCCTACTGCAGTGTCCAGTGTCTGTCTTGTGGATGAACTTCGAAACTTTGAAAGTTGTGATGCCACATCCATCATGCCACCGAAAAACTTGCCACATTCGGACATGCCAAAGTGTGATGTCCAGCTTTCCATAATAATCACCATCTAACAAACACTTCAAATACTGCTCAGATCCAGCCATGATTCAATGAAGTCTAATATGTTACATATCTATTAAAAATACAAAGCACTGTCAGGTATGGATAGGATAGTTAAACCTACATCCAAATCAAAGACACAAACACAAGACGAGAGCATGGATGATGATGAAAAAAAGCAATACCATATCAATGAAAACAACATGGGATGAGGATGTGATGTGAGTTAGAGCCATGAATAGCCACATAATGGGGCTGGACAACCTTGAAGCCATAAATATGATGAGAAAGCAATTGATACACACCTAGAACACATTCTATTTGGGATTTGCATGAAGAACATCAAAGCTTGGCCTTCGAACCTGTGCTGGTATTGTCAGCAGGTGCCAGCTTGCAGAGAGAGCATTGGACTGTGCTTGGTTTATCTCATCACCCAAGAATGCTACTTCACGACCCTTGCCTTTTCACTAGCCTTCGTTGCATTAGTCCGAGTTGAGGACACAGCCAGCAGTTTTGGAAGCAAACTGATCTGAGTTGTCCATCATCAGCATTGTTTGCTTCCAACAGGTGATACTATGTGCAGTCTTGATCCTGAAGCATAGTCATGTGATTCTGAATGTATGTCAGACTCCCTGCATACCGTTGATAGCCATGGAGGTGACTGTGATTCTGCAGGCGAGTGGGGATGATCAAGTGGAGTTGATACACTGCAAGCATTTCACAATTTTTCTTCAGAAAATATGCTGAAAAAATTGAAGAAAGTGATACTCTTTTTGACAGGTGTTTTCACAGAGAAAAGGCAAAAATAATATTTTCTTTTCTTTGCATGACTTATCTCAAAACATTGATTGATGGTAATACCCATTGGCATAGAAGCTAATCAGCACTACCATTCATTCATGTTTTTCCACAGAAAAGACAAAGAAAACAAATTATTATATTGCATTTTTCTGTGAACACAGCCCAAATAAAAGAGTATCTCTTCTTTCAATTTTTTCAACATATTTGGCATGAAAAATTGTGAAATGCTTGCAGTGATAGTCATTGAGGTGGCTGTGATTCTGAAGGTGAGATTTCTGACCTGCATGTAGTCAGCAGACCAAGTGGTGAATGGGAGGATCACCTGACGGTGGGGTCCCAAGCTTTGGGAAAAACTAGAAATATTAGCAGCACCAGTGTGCCCTGCAGCACGTGTGGCCATCTGGGCCTGCATTCGGCTTAAAGGGTCATTTGGTGTGGAGGTCGATCCAATACCACCCAAGTTTCGCCATTGTCCTGCAAGACCAGCACCAACCTCAGCCCAAACTCATTCTTAAAAAGGGACCTGTTCGAAGTGTTGCAATTCAACTATAATGCCAAAATGCATGAATACTCACATGTTCCACCATCTCTTCAAGCAGATCCACCCAGCCCTTATCAGGGCACTCTTGGATCATGTTGACAACATTGTAGTAAAATGTGCAATAGTTGAAAGACCCAATCTCAGACCACTTCATCCACAATGTAATAATAGCATAGCATGCCTCAATAGAGCACTTAATGATTGCATGTATTGTGTGGATACTTCACATACCTGCAAGCAGCTATGTATAGGCAATATGTTCAGGTTTGATGGAAGTCATCTGGTGAAGGGTGGCATTTGGTGGGCAGGTTGAATGCAATGCATCACCTGGTGCAGTCGATGGCCCTGTGAAGATATGATGCATAACCTATGATGAAGTCACATCCATGTCCCAAGGTGCTGAGTGAACTTACCCTCTCTAAATAATATCCCTGGAAAAGGTCTTCACATTCACTTTCATCATCAATGTTGCATCCAGGGGTATCTCCACTCCACAGAAAGAGGGGCAAGTCATTGGCAGTCATTACGATCTCACCTCCTTGGAGTTTTTGATAGGTTCTGACACTCACATGAACCCAGGGGGAGTAGACAATGTAAGGGGAGACATACTGCAGACCCTTCAGTCAACAATTGGACTGAAACTGGGACACCGGACATGTACAATTGAGCCTAAAAGTGGGCCTAGCTGACACTGGCTGACTGGCCTTGAGGGGGTCTGTCCAAGGTGTGAAGGTGGTTTGGCTGACCTTGCTGGGGGTGCCCCTGTCTCCTGATGTGGGGTCGGCTGACCTGGCAGGGGGATGCCCCCCTCCCCTGGACATGGGGTCAGCCGACCACCTGGCTAGGGGATGCCCCCCTCTCCTGGAAGTGGGTCAGCTTGACCTGGCTGGGGGATGCCCCCCTCTCCTGGAAGTGGGGTCAGCCGACCTGGCTGGGGGATGCTCCCCTCTCCTGGAAGTGGGGTTGGCCGACCTGGCTGGGGGATGCCCCCCTCTCCTGGACGTGGGGTCGGCTGACCACCTGGCTGGGGATGCCCCCCTCTCCTGGACATGGGGGTCGGCCAACCTGGCTGGGGATGCCCCCCTCTCCTGGACATGGGGTTGACATGGGGTGGGCCAACCACCTGGCTGGGGGATGCCCCCCTCTCCTGGACATGGGGTGGGCTGACCACCTGGCTGGGGGATGCCCCCCTCTCCTGGACATGGGGTGGGCTGACCACCTGGCTGGGGGATGCCCCCCTCTCCTGGACATGGGGTGGGCTGACCACCTGGCTGGGGGATGGCCCCCCTCTCCTGGACATGAGGTGGGCTGACCACCTGGCTGGGGGATGCCCCCCTCTCCTGGACATGAGGTGGGCTGACCACCTGGCTGGGGGATGCGCCCCTCTCCTGGACATGGGGGTGGGCTGACCACCTGGCTGGGGGATGCCCCCCTCTCCTGGACATGGGATCAGCCAACCTGCATGGAGGGATGCCCCCCTCCCCTGGATGTGGGGCTGGCTGGCCTGCTGGAGGATGCCCCCCTCCCCTGGAAGTGGGGTTGGCTGATCTGGCTGGGGGATGCCCCCCTCTCCTGAACATGGGGTTGGCCAACCTGCATGGGGGATGCTCCCCTCTCCTGGACATGGGGTCAGCTGGCCTGCATGAGGGGTGCCCCTCTCCTGGACATGGGGTGGGCATTGGATACAAGTCAAGGCCCTGGCTGGGGGATGCCCCACTCTCCTGGAGTTGGGTTGGTTGACCTGGCTGGGCATACCCCTCTCTCCCTTGGAAGTGGGGTTGGTCAACCTGGCTGGGGGGCTGGCCCACCCCCTGCAGGAGGGCTCATTGGATACAAGTCAATGCCCTGGCTGGGGGATGCCCCCCTCTCCCCTGGAAGTGGGGTTGGTCAACCTGGCTGGGGGGCTAGCCCACCCCCCTGCAGGAGGGGTCATTGGATACAAGCCAAGGCCCTGGCTGGGGGATGCCATTCAACATGGGTAACCTCCATAGTTTTGGGATGCAGCACAAATGTCTGGGAGCTGGGTTGGCCAACTTTACTGGGGGTCTCTTGTCTGCTGTTACTGAGCCAACCTGACCAATCACCACATCACTCTATTTGGGCTTCTTTTAAATTGGATACATTTCTGATCTAATGCAACTTTAGTCATGATGTATCTACAAACCAAGTCCCAATGCTCTCTTGGTCTGCTTCCTTGATCTCTGCTCTCTTTTCTCCTTCAATACATCCTCATGATGACCTCCCTTTGTCACCTTCTGTTTCTGCTTTGAAATCACACTCCCCTTCCCTTTTCCTTTTGTTGGGTGGATCTGGGAACTGGAGTTTCCTCCTCCTCACTCACTTCGTCACTCCCACCCATCTCCTCTCCCATCCTACAAGCCCCCTTTGAACCACTTCCCTCTCCCCCTCTTCCTCCATCTGCGTAGAATTCTGCTGCAACCTGGAGATCACTGCCCCCACTGCACCCATCACATCTTCCCCCCTCTCAACACCAAGCTCAGAGCTCAGCAAAAAATCAAGGTCAAGCTACTTTGGGATTCATCTGGCTCCACTTCTTGGGCCCACTTACACTCCCGCAATAAAAGCCCTAATCCAAGTACCAACCTGCAATGCCCTTCAGAGAACAACCAAATCTCACACTTTGTAGTTGCTGGAGTGACTTCCAGAATGAAGTGCCTTTCAAAGGATATCAGCAGGAAGGTATCAGCACTCCATGCCCATGTTGCCCAGACAGGCATTGTCAAGCTTGGTTGCCCATTCCAGGTGCCTGTGAAATATATTTGTTATTATGGTCTTCCCCCCAGATGTTTGTTACTTACTGATTTGGGGTAAGGCTATGCACCAGCTCAACCAGCTCCTGGTACTGAGGCATGATTGAAAGAGACTTTAAAACTTGACCCTGTCCATGCTAGCATGCCAAGCAGGACTGTTTTGTGAGGGGTATTCATCCTCTGCCCTTCCAGGAGCCACCTCCCCCCTCTTAGGAACCCTGCCAGTTCCTGCTCTGAGTCAGAGCTGACAGTCACTCCAGTGGGGCCCACATCAGCTTCACTGTCATCTCCAGGGCTCATCCAAACTCTCTCTTAGAGCTGGCTTTCCCCTCCTGTCAAACTGAATCTCCAATGGTGCATCCCTTTCTGCATTTGATAAACGACACAATCCCTTATTCCTCACCCTCTAAGGAATGCCAATGATTCCAAGTAACAGCCAGCTCTGCCTTGGTCCATTTTGAAGGATCCTTATAGTAAATCCATCTGGAATGGACTCCTTGTCCAAATACTCCAGAGGAGACTTGACAAGCAATCCCCAGGGAACCTTGGCCTTTGGCTTCTCTGTAACTTGGGCTATGTTTTCACCCATCAATCAACTGCCCCAACATTCACATTCCAATCAAGAACCCACCATAAGCTGCTTGGAAAATGCTCTTGCCAAATTCTGCTGGACCTTCAGCTTCTGTCCAGACCCAAGTTGGCACTTCAGGATTTTCCCACCTCATCAACAGTTATCTCTATCTCCTGCTTCTCATTCAGATTCTTCCTCAACTAAGTATTGATCAGTCTAAGTCCATGTTATTGATAGAGAATACACTGCATCTACCAGGGGCAGTCAAAAGGTAGTCAGTCAAATTCTGCTCTCCATTCAAAACCCAATCCTTGCTGGACTCAGATGACTCAGTGAAAGGTTTCTTCCCATCAGCAGGTGGTTGTCTCAAAACTAGATGTCTTCCTTAGCATTGGATGTACCAGGTTAAGTGGAACTTACACTGCCATCTTGATCTGACTTTCCCCTGCCTCATGGGCAGAGAAAACATCACTATATGGCCACCCCATGGTTCTCCGACATGTGTCAATGAACTCTCTAGCCATGCTGGGGAAATTTTTCCTCTGGTATCTGTGGTGCTTTAAGCTTAGCATACAGCCTTGCAATGGGAGGAGCACATACAATCATGGGTCTCTTTGGGAGCACCCAAATTATTCCACTTTTCCACAGCCCTCCCAGCTTCAGCTTTTCTGTCCATCAGAAAGAGACTTCCACCACTGTTGGACAATCTTAGTCCTTTGGCCTATGGTCTTGGGGTCCTTGGTGTCCCTCCTAGCCCTATCATAGGCATCCATGTCATCCTTGAAGAGTCTCTGGCCACAAGTAAATGCTGAGAATGGTTTCCTGTAGTCCCCAGCCCTTGGTTGGCCTTGCCCTTTCCTCCCTGGCATCCTCACCCTCCCCAGTATCTTCTTTCCTCTTCTCAGCAACAGACAGGATGTGCTGGATGATGTTCTCCTCATCATCACAGTCTTCAGGGTCTAATTCTGGCAAGAACACCCTTCTGATGGCCTCAGATAAATGAGATTCATCCAACATAATGAAAAAAGATGTCCCACCACTCTCAAATTACTGGGCAATGCACAGAACCTGAAGATCCCTGCTGAAGGATCTCTGACTTCACCTCAGCCAAGATCTCATTCCTGAGCTCAGAGTCCCCCTGCTTCTTTGTACTGCCCTAAATAGGATGACAGGATAGTAGAGTAGGCTTCAGACCAATCAGCCATGTGATAGTCAAGTGAGGGGGAGGTAAATAGCAGTAGAGATTTTGTTAGAGGACAGTGGAAGGTGAAAATTGTCGGCCCTTTCTGATTTAGGCAGGTGGTTGAAAAAAATCTCAGCTATACCTCTTTTAGGAAAAATACCATTTTGTTTTGACATATTGGCATTCACTTTTCCTTTCAGATATGAAGTCCAAAGCATGGTCTAGTAGTATGGCACAAAGTCCTTGTATATACTCCTCTTCTAGATATAATCCATTTGTTTACCTTGGAACATCCTTGCCTTCTTGTCAAAGTCCCTCCACCACTCTACAGTGACTCAAAAAACCCTTTCAATGTTCTGCTGTTTTGTATTGATGGTGATGCCAAAAATCAGGGAAAATCTAATAAATCTTGAAAATATTCATCCAGATAGCCCTAGGTCCTGGCTTCAAAATGGTACCTTACTCTGGTTGTTTGGCTTTGTTTTTGTTGAGATATTGCATGTTAATCAGGAAACTCATTGAAAGGGTTTTTTGCTGATGAAATGGCAGCATATTCATGGCAATTGGACAGCATAATTTATGGCTTGGAGCCTGAATTTTTGGTGGTCATGCATGCTAGTGATTACATAATATATCACATAATCAATTTGATGGTTTGTCAGCATGTAAACAAGGCCAACCATTGAACTTGAGTCATTGATCCTCTATCCTGTACCATCACTCAATCAGGACTATTATCTCAGGGAAATGTCAGCAAATTATGGTGGTAATGGCATTACCATGAGTAGGATGTATGCCTAGCACCATTGGTTCTTAAAATAGTTGCTGAAATTCATTCCTGTACCATTTCTGCTACCAACACCTGAGGGGTCCTGACAGTAATCAGTATTGGGAAAGGTGAAAATGTCATGGATGTCATTCTGGCACTTCAGGACATGAAGAATGAACTAATCCCCTCTCAAATGGTGCATTCTATGCAAGAAAAGCTGGTATCAAGGTTGGGGTCAAGCAATGTCCTCCTCTGCACACCTGGAGACAAGGAGGGTCAGCCAGACTATGCCCTGTGCTGAACTATGGATGACCAGGAAAGGATTATTTGGTCATAGGTGACCAGTGGCAACACCTAAGGACAGATGGGAGGGAAAAAATTTGCACCCTGCTAGCCCAATAGATGATTCCACCCAGAACCCCCCTGGAAAGTAAAGAAGGATTTTACTTCCCCAACCTTGATACCAGCTTTTCTTGCATAGAAATGCACCATTTGAGAGGGGATTAGTTCATTCTTCATGTCCTGAAGTGCCAGAATGACATCCATGACATTTTCACCTTTCCCAATACTGATTACTGTCAGGACCCCTCAGGTGTTGGTAGCAGAAATGGTACAGGAATGAATTTCAGCAACTATTTTAAGAGACCAATGGTGCTAGGCATACATCCTACTCATGGTAATGCCATTACCACCATAATTTGCTGACATTTCCCTGAGATAATAGTCCTGATTGAGTGATGGTACAGGATAGAGGATCAATGACTCAAGTTCAATGGTTGGCCTTGTTTACATGCTGACAAACCATCAAATTGATTATGTGATATTATGTAATCACTAGCATGCATGACCAAAAAATTCAGGCTCCAAGCCATAAATTATGCTGTCCAATTGCCATGAATATGCTGCCATTTCATCAGCAAAAAAACCCTTTCAATGAGTTGTCCTGATTAAACATGCAATATCTCAACAAAAACAAAGCCAAACAACCAGAGTAAGGTACCATTTTGAAGCCAGGACCTAGGGCTATCTGGATGAATATTTTCAAGATTTATTAGATTTTCCCTGATTTTTGGCATCACCATCAATACAAAACAGCAGAACATTGAAAGGGTTTTTTGA
The DNA here is from genome assembly GCA_024613145.1 of Pisolithus marmoratus. NCBI lineage: Eukaryota > Fungi > Basidiomycota > Agaricomycetes > Boletales > Pisolithaceae > Pisolithus > Pisolithus marmoratus. Next base: position 105,230 of record JANFAE010000343.1, on the reverse strand, counting down.
GTCACTGTATCTGCTTATTAGCATAAGTTCCTTTCCCAGGCTCAGTGGACTGCAGAGCCCTCTTCTCCCATATGTTCTTGTGGTGCTTGAACCACAAACCAGTCCACAGCATCTCATGCCTCACCAGTGATACTTCTTCTTTCCATCTGTCCCTTCTTGCCCTTGCTTTGAGCCAATTGATCTGGTAAACTGAGCATAACTTTTAGTAAGATATATTGAAGGAGTATACACTTACATTCTTGCATCAACCCCCCTGACTCCTCATTGAGCTGAGTCTGTTCACCATCCATCATCCAGAATCCTCTTCAGAAGCTTGCCACTCCCTTTCATCATCATCCCAGAACTCCCAGTCCTCTTCTTCTTCATCTTTCCCACAGAATACTGGATCATCTTGGGGAATGAAAGTACCATCTATCTCCAAACTTTTGAAAAATGCTTGACCATTGCTATGGAATTTTCAATCCTGGCAGAGAGTCTCTGCCTCTTCTCTGAAGTTTTGACTTCTTGCCTGGTGGACATGGGACTGGGAAGTTGATGGAGTTCAGATCTCAGCTGGTCCCTGCAGGTCTGGTCAGCAAGAAAATCACCTTCAGGTCAACAGGGAGCTCACTGGGAGTCTTCAATGCTGATTCCCTCTGCAAGCCAGGCCACAGAACCAAAGTTTCCTGAGGGAGCCTTTGGTGTTTTGCAAGCTTTAACTGCACTTCATGAAAGGAGGGAGCTACAAAAATCATCAGACTAAGTCATCATTCCATCCATAAGACTGACCTTTGTCCTCTTTCAACAAATAAATATCTAGGGCCTCCTCCCTATCTGCCTCTGCCCTAAGAGCATCCAACTCCCATTGTGCAACCTTGTCAGGATCTAGACCAGCAGTCAACTGCTCATAGGCCTGGTTCATTTCCTCCAGACACTTGTTGGCCATCTTGTATTTCTTCAGCAAGGATGGGACTTGGACATTCCATGTAAATTTACCTCTCCTTCAAGAAAAAAAATCTCACCTATTCCAACAAGCTTTTTCCAGTTAGAATCCCTCATATGATCATCATACACCTCTTGCCTGTGGGCCTGAGTCATAGACCTGGCAGTTGGGGAGATCTTATTGAATGGAGCCCACAATGTCTCCAGAATTTCACCATCCAAGTGGCCTGCACCCTTGACAAAGTTGAGGCTGTACCTTGGGAAGCAAGAGAGCTTGTGTGCAGCCAAATGGAACTTCCCCACAGCAGGAATGATTTCCAGAACTGGGGGAAGAAATAGAGAGGGGCTAGATTTTACCCATGTCCTAAAGTTGACACTCCACTGGCACCCTACATCATAAATGACCAGGGATTTTGTGATGCTCTCAGAACAATCCCAAGGGCATTGCAAATGGAGTAGTCTGTGTTCATATACCTGGCCAACAGTTCAGTCCAAAGGTACCAATATCAATACACCAAGTCCATTCACCTTTCCCCTTTTTGAAAATCTACCACAGAGTGGGGAACAAAGCAACCATGTCAGGCACAAGCTGTTGCACCAATCCCAGTGGATGGAGGTTGGACTTGTTGATGTTGGCAGCATTGATTGCCTGGTGATTGCTGCAGGTAGATCTCTAAAGGCATGGTTGGTAAGTAAACTCCAAGACTTTAAGACCACTCACCTCCTTGCTATCCAAAACTGTTGGAGATGACTCTGATAGGGTCCCTCTGAAACCATATAACCTTTTCCATCTGACAGGGCAACATCTGACTCTGGCTTGTTCATTTTCATGTGTTGAGCTGTGAAGTTGCCATCAATGACATATTGCCTCATTACAGTATCCCTGAAGCAGGTTAAATCAGAATTTAAACAGATTGAAGTCTCCTACCTGTCATATCAGGCTCTCCAGTCTGTAGGCAAATTAAGACCTGGTTGGGGGCAGGCAGGGCAAAAGAGGGCAAGTCCTCCATCTCCTGGATCTTGTTCTGTATCATGACCAAAACCAAACCATTTCCTATGTTTCAAATCCCTCCACAACCAGGAAACCCTCATCAGCTCTCTGTACCTATCCTAACAAGCCAAGCAAAAAGTATTAACATGAGCCACAAATGGGAAAATTGCACTCAACTGGTACCCTTTCAGGAAATGCATTATTGGTGAACCTCTTCAGTTTCTGATAGAAACTCATAGCAGAAGTCTTGCACTCCAAAGCATCTATCAGAAAGTGATCAAGGACATCAAAGGTGAAGGCAGTCTTGGCTTAGAAATGCTGGCTGGGAAGAGTCTTTGCCAGAGCAACTCAAGGTGCCACTGAATAGGATCAGATCCAGGGCAGTTGCACCCAGAGATCTGGTGAGTAAAAATACCTTCAGTGTGCACTATGGTCATTTGGAATCCAGAAGACTTCCTGGTGGTAAGGTCATCATAAGGCCTCCAGAACAAATACATCACTGACCTGTGATTGGGAGGTCCCCCCCCAGTTACATAACCTAACTCCTCTGGATCAGAATCATCCCAACTCTGGGGGCAGGGTTCTCCCCCATGGCCCATGTGCCACAAGAAGCCAAGTCAAGGAAGTAGCCTGGTAGTGAGTACCATTCCACCTTTGGACCTTGTGAAAGGGGAGGTTTCTGTGACTTTGACAGTGCAGGGACCACACCAGGCATGCACATGAGTGCAGGACATGCATCTGATACTTCCTTCTGCCTGACAACATTGCTCACAAATCCCACCCTTTGCCAGCTGCTCTCCCTCCAAAATGACATTAAGATACTTTGCTCTCCAAGGCAGCCACTCTGTGATAAAGTCATTTTGACTCTGCAGGGAAGTTTTAATTAAATCATTGCCGAGTCTGTGTACCAACCTTTGTGAACCTTTGGGGCTGGGGGGCATCTTCTACTTCATTCCAGTCAAAGCCAGAGAAGCCAAGACTCTGGGAAGATGCTGCAGTCCTTGGTGTCTGGCATGCAGAAGGTTGACTCCCAGATGGGAGGTAGAGGTGCCTTGCATCAACCTCTTTGTATGTGACCTTTCCTCTTCTGGTCTTTGTGGGCTGGAATGTATACAATGAACTTCTGCCTGCCCTCTTACTTAGCACCTTGGATCTTCTTTGCTGCATGCTTTGTGGGAAGTAGGTGTGATGGTTTGGAATGCTGGAGATACACTGGAGGTATAATTTTACTCAGAGACTCCGATTGACATCAGCTAAGATGCTGGCTAAGATGCTGGCTAAGTACCTACACTAAGACAGTAAAATTTTGACAAAAGATCCTTCTGTTGGGTGAAAGCTGGCCAAGCCATTCCAAATCTGTTATGGATAGCATCCCTCATGTAGTGAGCAAGTGCTATCCTTTCTCCTTTTCCCACTTGGGAACTGAGTGGCTGAGAAGTTTTCCAGCAAGGTAAATCATGGTGCCTGGGTGATAACCAAAAATGGTACCAAGATCTGAAATATGAAATTGGGCATCATGAGTTCCCAGGCTCACTACCAAGTCCAGCAGGGAGGGAGCTGAACCCTGGTCACAGTGGGGAAGAGTCTCCTGGTTAACTATGACATCTATGCCAACATAGATTGATGGCCACCTGGACCCAGAAGGGGGTTGGGTCACCACCCAGTCCCCTTGGCTGCAATGGCATCCTTGCCAACCCTGGCCAGATCTGGTAGTACAAGATCAGAAATGGAGTTCCAGAACTCCTCTGCATAAGAAATGTCTTGAAGCCATTTTTTTACAGCAGAGAATTTGAGAGTGGAACTTTCATAGACCTTGTCCTGCAACCTCTATGAGAGTATTAGCCTTGCAATCTGTACCAGAGAAGAAAGATTACCATATGAGCCTGCTGGAAAACAGCAGGAGAGTTCATAAGCCTGCCATGTCCAAACATGGTGCCAGCCAAGGGGTCTGCCTCAGTGCCATCAAGCTCTGGCACATGTCTATGGCCAAATCTCTTGCTGGACTCATTCTTCCTTTTGGAGTGTGTCACAAGGCTGCTTTTCAAAGGGAGGTGAATCGAGATGGTCCTACCAGTGAATCAAATTAATATAAGATATACATTGGAGAAGAGACTGTTTCACCACTCTTTGAGGAGGAATGATGCCTGGGAGATACCAAACCATCACTCTACCATCCAAAACAGTTTCAGGGTCAGAGATATTATCAAGCATGGTGTAGCCAATACCAAGGAGATGGTTCCCATTACCGGGCTTCCTAAGATCAGATTTCTTATCACTGATGTTGTGGAGAGTCTGGAACCCTCAAGTGCAGATGTCAGGATCCCATCACCAAGGCAGACATGGCTTCAGAAGAAGTTAAAGAAGAATTCATTGCACACTTGTGGCCTCAGGGGTGATGATGTAGTGGATTAGTGGGATGTAGTGGGATTGCAGCAGAGGGCATGCATAAAATTTTAAGCCATTAAAATTTTAAGCCATGAAACTCAGGAAATCAGTTGTGCCTGGTGCCTGCTGATTCCCCATGGGTCATGCTTAGGGTTAGGGTTAGGCCCCATGGATTTCAAAAATAAGGGCAAACACAATGCAATTAATGACATTTTCAAGACAAAATACAGGGGATGGGACAAGTTATACAAATTACAAGTGCAAACACAACAAAAATACAATGTCCCAAGTGGAACTGACTCCCTGCCAACTGTCCAGGAGGGGCCCTCCCCCAGAGCAGAAGCAAGTCATCAAGAAAAAAACTAACTCCAAGTACAAGCAAATAACCCCAATTACCACTAGATGGTTGAGGGGGACATGGCTTACCTCAAATGCTGTTGCACGACACAGGGTGATGCGACATGCAGAAAGGTATTAGTATGTCTTAAACATGATTGGGGGGGGGGCAGCCTTACCTTGAAGGTGATACACACAATGGGGGTGCAACATGACACACAAGGATGTTGATATATATCCCAGGTAACTTGGGGGATGGCTTACCATGTATGCTGTGGGGCGATGTGGGGCACTACTTCTTGGAAGAGTGTGGAGGACTGGGGAAGACTGAAGGAAAATAATTCCTAGGTTCGTCCCAAGGGGTGCTGAGTGGGAAAGGGATGCACGCAAAGAGAAGGGGTTTGATGAGGTGATATTCCGTAGGAATAGGATTCTAATGCTTGAACAGGACGGCGACCTGTAGGCATGGGGCTGGATACGCGATTTTACTGATTCGGGGGAAGCTGGTAGACTTTAAGGCGACGCTGGAAAACGGGGGGGGACTCGAAGTACTCGACGCTCGGGACTCTTAGACTCTTCAAAAACTCCGAAAACGACTCTGGAAGGTGGATTTTTTTATTCCGACGCTCAGCTGGGGTACTTATGGTGTACAGGAAGCGACTACAGGTACGGAAAATTTTTAGAAGGAGCGATGAATGGAAAAAGATGACACCTGTCAAATGTACAGTATGTACAACCCTGCATGTGCAAGTAAGTAGGGACCGTGTAGACGAATCATAGAAGGACAAGAAGGGAAACCGAAGCAGTACCAAAATCGACCAACCGGAATAAGTGAACTGCGGAAACACCTCTCTCGTGCGAGCAGCTTGGGACCTCAGAGGTGGGGCGGATCACGGGGGAAGCAGCGGCGGTGGCTGTGCAGTGGCTACAGTGGCGGCGACACGACAGGTGATGGGTGCTCGGAACCTGTATGGGGTTGGAGCGTGGCGCATTGTGATTGGCTGAACTGGACCCAGGCCTAGACTCTTAGCCCGAGTCTGTATGATCGGCTTCGGAACTCTGGGGAGAAGACGGTGAGGGAGATCAGGGGGTCGGCGTGATGTGGAGCAGGTGACGAAATTCCTGTACGGGATTCTTTGAACACGAGAATGGGCAGGAAGGCACGAGGCAAGGCCAGAGAAACTCCTAGCTCGAGCGGGAATGGCTGTGAGTAGAGACGTCGTACACGGAATGTACTTGTACGCTCAGAGGATTACCATTCCCTACAGCGACACGACATGCAGAAGGGTGTTAGTATGTATCAACATTGGTTGAAGGGGGGACAGCTCCTCAAATGCCTTGTGCACCAAACACAGAGGCATGATGCACAACACACAGAAAGGTGTTTAGTGTCTTAAACATGGATGGGGGGGAGAGCATCCTTACCTTGGAGGTTGATACAAAGATCAAGTGGGGTGCAACGTGACACACACACGGAAGGGTATCAGTATCTATCAAAGGTATTGAGGGATGACGGCTTACCTTCAAGGGTTATACACACAGTGGTGGAGTGCAACGCGACACACACATGGGGGGGGGCTGCTGATGACAGACAGTGCGGTGGGAGTACATGACACGCGGAAGGGTGTTAGTATGTATCAACGATGGTTGAGGGGTGATGGCTTTACCTCGACTGCTGTTACACAACCTAAGGTGCGATGCGACACATATGGGGGTGGTTGCTGACGACGGACAGTGCAGTGGGGGGGGTACATGACACGTGGAAGGGTGGTAGTATGTATCAACAATGGTTTGAGGGGGGACAGCTTACCTCTACGGCTGTTGCATGACACTGGGTGTGCCACAACACGCAGAAAGGTGTTAGTATGCAGGAAACACGATTAGCGGGCATGGCTTACCTTCAAGGGAGGTACACACAGTGGTGGGGGTTAAACATGAAACACATGGGGGCTACTGATTAGAGACGGTGGGGTGGGGGGTACATGACACGCAGAATGGTGTTGATAAGTATCCGACACCGTTGGCAGAAGGGTCTATTATAGACCCCACAACGAGGTCAGTATGTAAATAATTGCGACCAGGGAGAGGGGGACAGACGGCTTACCTCGAGGCAAATGGGAGAGGTGGGGCATCATTGTTTGAGCGATGTCTGTGACAGCAACAAAGAAAGATAACGACAGTGGGAGAAAAGTGAAAAACAGAACGTGTGAGAAACGCTACAGATGATATATGCCATGACTTTGGTTATGTTTGGCCCGCACTGACTTGCTGAAGAAACAATCGGCTCTCTTGTACGATGTGGCCACTTTGGTTATGTTTGAGGCACATGTGACTGTGCAAAAAGAAATCGGCTTATCCTTGTAGTCACGTGCCTTTCAACCCGGGGCAACCTCCCGTCTCTTCCCGCACCTTTTTTCTTCCCTCACGACAGTCTCCGAAAAAAATCTGCAAGGTAAGCCGTACCATCCTGTTGAACTGCATTTCAGCAACTAACACGCTCCTCGCGTTGCCACCACTGATATGTATCAGCTTTCCAGGGTGCGCCTTCTCCATGTATTAGGCTTTGAGGCAACTGTCCTCCCAACCAGCTTGCGAGGTGAGCCACTGCTTGGTCCCCCAATCGTGTTAAGACTTACTAACACCTTTCTCTGTGTCGCGTTACACCCTCTTGTGGATCAGTGTTATGTCTAACGCTTGCCCTTTCGTGTTACCCCATCGCTGTATGTATCACCCTTGAAGGTATGCCGCACCTCCCCAATCGTGTTTAAGGCATACTAACCCCTCTCTGCCATGTCATGTCATGCCCTGTTGTGCAACAGCGTTCGAGGTAAGCCGTCACCCCTCAACCATTTGTGATACATACTGACACCCTTCCGCATTCGCGTCACCCCACAGCGTACGTGGTAAGCCATCCCCGAGCTACCTGGATATATATCAACATCCTTGTGCGTCATGTTGCACCCCACTGTTGTGTGTATCAGCCTTCAAGGTAAGGCTGCCCCCCCCCCCCCCAATCGTGTTTAAAGACATACTAATACCTTTCTGCGTGTCGCATCACCCTGTGTCGTGCAACAGCATTCGAGGTAAGCCGTGTCCCCCCTCAACCATCTTTCATACATGCTAACACCCTTCTGCATGTCGCGTCACCCCACAGCATACGTGGTAAGTTATCCCCTGAGCTACCTGGGATATATATCAACACCCTTTTGTTGAATGTTGCACCCCACCGTTGCGTGTATCAGCCTTCAAGGTAAGGCTGCCCCCCCCCATCGTGTTTTAAGACATACTAATACTTTCCTGTGTCGTGTCACCCTTTGTCGTGCAACAGTGTTTGAGGTAAGCTGTCCCCTCAACCATCTTTGTTACATACTAACACCCTTCTCCATGTCATGTACCCCTGCAGACATCCATACAACCATGGCAAGGACCAAACAAACTGCCAGGAAGGTGACTGGGGATAAGGCCCCCCGAGTTGGCCTGCAGTCCTTGTTGAAGAAAAAGGGTAAGGCATCTACTGCATCCCAGAGGCCAACCCCCAAGCAGAAGGCCAACACCAACTCTGTAAGTTCCTCATCATATTTCATACACCTAATAACACCTTCCATAGTTTTGTGTTATGTGCAGAGATGGGGGGGAGTTGTGGATCTGCAATGAAAAGTACTGCAGAAGGGTAGTTTGTAATAAATGTCTAGTAGTTCCTGAAGAAGAAAAGGACAAACTGACTGAAGATAATGTCACTTTCAAATGTGTGACCTGCCACTGGATGGACAAACCAAACTAATCTCCAACCTTACTTTGTAAGTCCACCATCCCCCTACTTCAACTTATATTCACAAATTATCATCAAGGGATTCTACTCCCAAGGATTACCAACCCTTGACCACCCTCTCCCTGTCTTGGGTTCCTTCCAGCATGCCACCTCTTCCCATGTGGCCTCTCTCCCCACAGCACTTGTCCACCTTCACCTGGACAATCTAGAGGTTGGTCATCCCCAGGTGAACATAATGAACTCCTACCTGCAGCCATACTTTCCCAAAGGGAGCTACCATTTTGCACAGCTACCCTTCAACTTAGCTACCCTGAAGTCCCTGCATGATTATGAAAAGGCAGCAATGGACCTGGCCCATTCCCTCTCATCATTCTCAAGGGTGGTCCTTTTTCTCACCACCCACAGTGATGAGGAAAGAGGGGATCTCTTTTCTGGGGAGAGTAATGGAAACCCTATATCATCTAAGGTCTCTGAAGTAAGTGGCCAACTATTCTATTTATCACTTCTCTGACCATGTCCAGTGTCTCCAAGTCTTGTTCAACCCCCTCACTAAAATTCTCAAGGGTGCAGACATAATATTCAATGTCTGTGGGTCTGTGGTGACTGTACCAGACAGCTTCAATGGTTTGAAGGAAGTTGCTCATAAGTAAGTATTTCCACTATTTTTATTTTGTATCTCTAACCTTTTCCAGATTCATGCCAAGATCTATGATCTTTTTTGATGCTCAATGTCTGCACCTGGCTACCACTACCTCCTACCTCCTCAGTCTACTTGACAGTATTGTCATTCAAGGGTTTGATGTTTTTGATGGAGTCAAGTTTGCCCTCAATGATTGTGCACTCCTTGGTAGGCATTCCAATGTCATCATCATGATGTGGAAGTCTGAGGGGCAAGGAGTGGAGAAGGTGGAAAAAGTGGTGGTAGAGAAATTGATTTGGACTGATAAGTTTATCAGACCTTGGGGAGACCATTTACCAGTCCAGTGCCCCCAATGTGGAACCATGCAGAAGTGGGAAGGTGGTTCTGCTGGTAAAACTATTACCTATGAGTGCAGGTATGCTCAATGTGGGTTTGAGAAAGGGCCTAACAAGGCATCCCTGCCACCAAAGAAATTTCCTTTCACCATTCCTCCTGATGCCATTATTTTAAAACAAGGGAAAAAGGGAAATTCTTCCTGGTTACAAATATCCCTTGAATAAATTACCTTAACTCTTGTAAATACTATATTACCATGTTTACCAGTGTTGAAAATTCTGCATGATTCTCAAACTCTGCTGTAAAGTTGGCAAAATATCTAATCATCAATCAAAATTTTTTCAGTAAGGGATTATGTCTCTCCACCATGAGTGGCTTACACTCTCATAAATACATACATCCCTTCAACAAGGTGGCAGTCAGGTCAGCCAACCCTACTCTCAGGGTGTCACTCCTCCCCCCAGTGGCATCAGCCAAACCCACTCTCAGGACATGGGCTCCTCCCCCAGTCAGGTTGGCCAACCCCACTCTTGGGGTGTCACTCCCCCCCCCAAGTGAGGTCAGCTGAACCCACTCTCAGGACATGGGCTCCTCCCCCAGTCAGGTTGGCTGACCCCACTCTCAGGGTGTCACTCCCCCCCCCCAGTGGTGTCGGCCAAACCCACTCTACATGGGCTCCTCCCCCAGTCAGGTCGGCCGACCCCACTCCCAGGGTGTCACTCCTCCCCCCAGTGGTGTCAGGCCAAACCCACTCTACATGGGCTCCTCCCCCAGTCAGGTCAGCCGACCCCACTCTCAGGGTGTCACTCCTCCCCCCAGTGGCATCGGCCGAACCCACTCTCAGGACATGGGCTCCTCCCCCAGTCAGGTCGGCCTGACCCCACTCTCAGGGTGTCACTCCCCCCCCAAGTGAGGTTGGCCAAACCCACTCTCAGGACATAGGCTCCTGCCCCAGTCAGGTCGGCCTGAACCCACTCTCAGGACATGGGCTCCTCCCCCAGTCAGGTCAGCCAACCCCACTCTCAGGGTGTCACTCCCCCCCCAAGTGAGGTCAGCCAAACCCACTCTCAGGACATGGGCTCCTCCCCCAGTCAGGTCGGCTGACCCCACTCTCAGGGTGTCACTCCCCCCCCAAGTGAGGTTGGCTGAACCCACTCTCAGGACATGGGCTCCTCCTGAGAGTGGGTTGGTGTCACTCCCCCCCCAAGTGAGGTTGGCCGAACCCACTCTCAGGACATGGGCTCCTCCCCCAGTCAGGTCGGCTGACCCCACTCTCAGGACATGGGCTCCTGCCCCAGTCAGGTTGGCCGAACCCACTCTCAGGACATGGGCTCCTCCCCCAGTCAGGTCAGCCAACCCCACTCTCAGGGTGTCACTCCCCCCCCAAGTGAGGTCAGCCAACCCACTCTCAGGACATGGGCTCCTCCCCCAGTCAGTTTGGCTGACCCCACTCTCAGGGTGTCACTCCCCCCCCAAGTGAGGTCAGCCGAACCCACTCTCAGGACATGGGCTCCTGCCCCAGTCAGGTCGGCCGAACCCACTCTCAGGACATGGGCTCCTCCCCCAGTCAGGTCGGCCGACCCCACTCTCAGGACATGGGCTCCTCCCCCAGTCAGGTCAGCCAAACCCACTCTCAGGACATGGGCTCCTGCCCCAGTCAGGTCAGCCAAACCCACTCTCAGGACATGGGCTCCTCCCCCAGTCAGGTTGGCTGACCCCACTCTCAGGGTGTCACTCCCCCCCCCAGTGGCGTCAGCCAAACCCACTCTACATGGGCTCCTCCCCCAGTCAGGTCAGCCAACCCCACTCCCAGGGTGTCACTCCTCCCCCCAGTGGCATTGGCCAAACCCACTCTACATGGGCTCCTCCCCCAGTCAGGTCAGCCGACCCCACTCTCAGGGTGTCACTCCTCCCCCCAGTGGCATTGGCCAAACCCACTCTCAGGACATGGGCTCCTCCCCCAGTCAGGTTGGCTGACCCCACTCTCAGGGTGTCACTCCCCCCCCAAGTGAGGTCGGCCGAACCCACTCTCAGGACATGGGCTCCTGCCCCAGTCAGGTCGGCCAAACCCACTCTCAGGACATGGGCTCCTCCCCCAGTCAGGTCGGCTGACCCCACTCTCAGGGTGTCACTCCTCCCCCCAGTGGCATCGGCCGAACCCACTCTCAGGACATGGGCTCCTCCCCCAGTCAGGTTGGCTGACCCCACTCTCAGGGTGTCACTCCCCCCCCAAGTGAGGTCGGCCGAACCCACTCTCAGGACATGGGCTCCTCCCCCAGTCAGGTCGGCCGACCCCACTCTCAGGGTGTCACTCCCCCCCCAAGTGAGGTCGGCCAAACCCACTCTCAGGACATGGGCTCCTGCCCCAGTCAGGTCGGCCGAACCCACTCTCAGGACATGGGCTCCTCCCCCAGTCAGGTCGGCCGACCCCACTCTCAGGGTGTCACTCCTCCCCCCAGTGGCATCGGCCAAACCCACTCTCAGGACATGGGCTCCTGCCCCAGTCAGGTCGGCCGAACCCACTCTCAGGACATGGGCTCCTCCCCCAGTCAGGTCGGCCGACCCCACTCTCAGGGTGTCACTCCTCCCCCCAGTGGCATCGGCCAAACCCACTCTCAGGACATGGGCTCCTCCCCCAGTCAGGTTGGCTGACCCCACTCTCAGGGTGTCACTCCCCCCCCAAGTGAGGTCAGCCGAACCCACTCTCAGGACATGGGCTCCTCCCCCAGTCAGGTCGGCCGACCCCACTCTCAGGGTGTCACTCCCCCCCCAAGTGAGGTCGGCCAAACCCACTCTCAGGACATGGGCTCCTCCCCCAGTCAGGTCAGCCAACCCCACTCTCAGGGTGTCACTCCCCCCCCAAGTGAGGTCAGCCGAACCCACTCTCAGGACATGGGCTCCTCCCCCAGTCAGGTCGGCTGACCCCACTCTCAGGGTGTCACTCCCCCCCCAAGTGAGGTCGGCCGAACCCACTCTCAGGACATGGGCTCCTCCCCCAGTCAGGTCAGCTGACCCCACTCTCAGGGTGTCACTCCCCCCCCAAGTGAGGTCGGCCGAACCCACTCTCAGGACATGGGCTCCCCCCCCAGTGAGGTCGGCCGAACCTACTCCCATGTTCCGGCCTACCTACCCTCAAGGAAGGTTGGCCGACATCGGCTAGTCCCACTTTTAGGTGGAAATGTACATGCCGGGTGTCCCAGTTTCAGGACTATGGTTGACTGAACTATGTGCATGGTCGTATGGTGGACCAGCTTCCCTATCTCTAAGGGTAACCATATATTATACGCCCCACGAAGTGGATGATGATTACCTGGCTAACTCAACGAGCGCGATCTGCCGACGCAGGCCTTCCTTACTGCCATGTGACAAGATGCGAACCAGTCTGCAAGGGAATGGTAAGGTGACGGGTGCTGTCCGGGGAATGGAGAATGGTTTCCTTTTGCACCCGTATGAGGTCTCTACGGGGGCACTGGATGGTCATGAGATGGTACAAATATTCATTCGAGTAGGCATTGTAATCATCCTGCTGATTGCTACTGTTTATGACTCATTGCGAGCACTGTTAGAATTCGTCATGATTGCAAGTGTCCTGTTAACCTGTTCTAGAGAGGTAGGCAGGGCAGTTAGACTTAATAAACAACCGGCCTTGCAGAGCGGAAACCAGAAGTGCCAACTTGACCAGGTTAGGGATATGGTCGAATGGAAGGAGATGATCCAGGGCCGCTCGCAATATCCCTCGTGGATGTTCCCATACGTCCAAGTACTACTGCGACTCCACATCCTTTGAAGTCGAAATGTGAGCGAACTCGTCGATGACAACCGGGCTGGTACGGTAACTCACACCAAACCTGTAAATCTTCTTGCCGTGATGCTTTGTGCGTTCGGGGTTTCATTCCACATTCGTTGGCGTTGTGGTCGCCTGCCCATGCCTGTGCGTCTGTGGTTCTGGACGTACTGTTTCGTGTGTTAAGGTGAGCTTGGGGATCTCCCTGGTATGGCATGGCCTTTCAGTGGTCACACAAGGCTGTTTGGTGGCGCATCTGTCTGTGAGGCAAGCTTGGGCTAAGCCTTCGTGGGCCAATGCAAGTTTTCCGATGATGCGAACATATCTTAGTCGGGCGATCCTGGATCTGAACGTATGAATGTGGTTTTACTATGTCCTGGACGCTGAAATGGACCTTGAAGCACGTCCCCTAGTTAGTTCAGTGGGCAGAGCGAGATTCTGACATTTGCAATGTGCCAACTGATCGATGATAGCGTAGGTCGTGCGCCGTGAACGTGCATAATGTCTTGCGACATGTCCTCAAAAACGGGTTGCCAGTCCTGAGAGGATGGGTCAGTCACTTCTTTGTTCGCTCCGTGCGGAAATTAAGTCAACAGGCTAACTAGACTTTTTAACTTCCAGGCGGTTATCCCGCAGCATGACTTGACAGCAGATGAGAAAAGGTGAGTAAGTGGCTTTCTTGTTATGCTCCGATCAATTCACCTAAACGTCCTCCCCGGTCTTCCGCGGAATGCTTGAGATCCTTAGCATATTTCTCAGCGTCTGCTTCAAACATCAAATCGGTGGGAGACCAGAATTGGTGTGGGTGGGAGAAATTTTTTGAAGACAGGGGCTTGTATGAATGGAAATTGGTATCTCTATGTACTCAAATCGACGGGCCAGTAATGACGGGAATTGACTGGAAAGTGACTAGTGATCGTCCATGGCAAGCACACTCCCTTTCTTCCAAAACATACCCTCAAAGTATTGCTCCAACCCCGTCACACCACGTACGATCGCACCAACCACCCCATCCGGACGTACAACCACGACTCTGGCCTCCTGCTCCTCGACAACATACCCTCGGTATGCATGGCCCGCTTGATCGATGAACACTTCCGAGTCAATGGCTTGATCTGCCTCAGAAGACGTCCCGACAAGGCCGTTTGGTTCAAAGGCAGAGCCAGGAACCACAACTACTCGTCTCGCTAACTCCTTCAGGACAGTCTGGTCTAGCGTCGCGAGTACGGATCGCACGTCAGGGGTAGTCGAGGCGGGCGCAAAAATGATAACAGTGTGATGCGTCGATGCGAAGATGTCAAACATGCAGATGCTCCCAGCCGTTCCGTTCGACTGAGAACCACTCAAAACGTTGGACAATGCGCGATTAGGTGAAATGACGGGTACGAGTCCCGGAGCATCGGGAGCACGGTCGCCTGCCCGCAAGACCCCCTCTTGGGTGTCTCCATACGCACTGTGTACGACTGCGACCCCTGAAGTAGGAGTGGGGACGAACTCGTCGACGACAATCGGGCTGGTACGGTAATTCACACCGAGCATGTTCAACTTCCCTCCGCGACGCATTGCACGTTCAAAGTTGGACTTCGCTGGTTTTGAGTCCCCATTTTCGTCTGCGGTCGATTGTGGAGTATGTTCGGCATTGGGCTGATCAAATGTACGATCGTGCAGTTCGGTGGTGAAACCGAGCATTTCCGCGATCACAGGGAGCCGTTCGGAGGTGTAAGTATCCAGAAGGGATAATGAGGCAAAGCCTTTGTAGACCAATGCAATTTTCCAAGCGATGTTGAACTGTCAAGGGTATATTAACCCCAGCCTCGTGAATTGAAGCGGGTCAGGTCTTACTGCATCCTGAATACTTGAGTTCATGCCTTGGCCGCCAGCTGGACTGTGCACACTAAATGAAGGGTCAGCAGAGAGGTGGTTCTCGGTATGTGTGTACACTCACTGGGCAGCGTCTGAACTCGGCGGAAAACACAGGTGAGCAAGAAGGAAGTCTAGCACACGTTATATCCATACCTCCAGCAACAAAAATCCTCCCCAATCCAAACTTATTTACCATCCTCATGTTGGGTCTAGTCCACGAAGGTGTCAAAATCCGCACGGAACCAAGATAACCAACACGGCAAACGAGACGCACCTGAACTCTGAGACCCACATTACCTCTTTGACCTTGACATCGTCTCCGAGGCCTACAAAGTCTTTTATGCGTCTCACAAGGGCATTTTCGTCGTGAACGAGGCCTTTGAGGTCAGCTGTACGACTAGTCATCATGAACTGCCATCCGTCCTTGCCAAGTTCATTGGTAGGACGGAATGTGATCCTGCAAATTGCAGCCCGTTAGCTAATGCCATGGTTATAGGTCGTACAAAACCGTACATATCTTGCGACAACGGGCCGAAAAAGTGCCAGTGCTGTAAAAGTGTGTCAGCCCTCTTACTGTGACATTCGTGAAGGAGAGATACATACGTCACGATCAAGGCCTTTTGCTTCCAAACGGATGTCTCCCAGTACTAGAAATTGGTCTTCCCGAGTGGTTCCAAGAAAAGTAAGCCCAAGTTGCTTCCTTGTCATGCCCCTCGCTCCGTCTGCACCGATCAAATACGCCACCTCTATGTCCTCCTCGACTTCTTCCCCGGAATCGCCAAGATGCTTCGCAACTTTCACTCTGACGCACTGCTCATCTTGCGTGAACGAAACCAGTCGAGTACCTAACTCGACGGTACAACCGAGCTTTGCGAGGTGCTCGCGCACGATTGCCTCGAGGGTGGGCTGACCCATACATTTAGCATTATACTACAAATACCCCCATCAGTGAATAACTCCCAGCCTCCGATAACGACAGGGAACGATAAGGGTCTAAAAGTAAAAGTACGCACATAAGGGATTGCCGGTGTGGGTTCCGTATAGGGTGCCATGGCAAACGTATTCAGAGCTTCGAGTGAGCCTTTGTTGTGTTCTTGAAGCCGGGGAAAAAAGGTTGCACGTTCATGGATCTCGGGAACATGCAGGAAGTGAAAGACCTCAAACGAGCGAGGCTGGGTGGCATTAGCTTTGCAGAGGAGTTGACGGAATGCGTGGCTTACATGGATACCAGCACCGCGCTGGCCACGTCGGTGCTGGGGTTCTTTCTCTATGATGCGCACGGGCACATTATTTCGAGCCAGCGTCAAGGCCGCGACTAGGCCAGTTGGACCAGCTCCGACCTACAATTTTCATTTGACAGCCTGCGAAGGTCGGTAGAGGGGTTTAAACATACCACAAGTACAGGTGCTGTGGAAGTCACCATGATGATGCGTCTGATGCTAAATTCCTGGGTGTTACGTGAGGATGGTTGGTTGTCAGGAATGCGAATGTAGAGTGAGGGCTAGCCAGTGCATGGGGCCTTATATATGTGCTATAACAAAAATCGGTGCCTATCAAGGGAGTAGCGAAGAGTCAGAGCCAACTTACGAACGGTCCACACTACGGGTATCCATGGCTTGGAAGCCGGTAAGTCTTCACGTAGGTGCACAACCAATCCAAGCTCACCGTTGGTCATAAAAAATGCGTAAGCGTGGGCTGTTTCTCAGGTTTCAGGACTCTAACTGACTAGACAAATGGCCGAACTGACTCATCGATGTCAGCTCGGCGGGAACCTTCGCCGCATCCCTGCCCTCGACCGAGTCATCGTGGACGTGTACATAGCATTCCCAAAAATAGAAGTATCTGGGCTTCATGTAATCGGCCCGCGCGTCTCGACACAGCCGTTAACGTCTGCCGGAATACTTCGTCACCACCGGCCAGCCGGTGGTACACGTACATATATACAGTCGTTTCACGCTGTGTTTTCTCGGCGGGTGTAATGCTGCCCCACGGAGCAATCATCGAAATACCCTTCCTCGCTCAATGATTTTGACAAGCCCGTGCTCACCCCCGCAATGCTCCCAGAGCCTAATTACCATCGACATACTCAGCTCGAAATGTCACCAAATCCAGAGGTGGCACATGTATGTGGGACTTTGATCTGCATAGGTGCTATCTCAGGTCAGATCCCTTATGCGACTATTACTAGCACGTCAGCCACACCCTTGGTGAACGTCGCCACGTACTGGACAACGGGTCGCGTCAACTTACATGATAACCTGGGTTTGCTGTCATACACCGATTGAACACGGACTTGCAGTGATCGCTATTGATCATCATCCGAGGGACTTGTAGCGGTGGGGAGGCATTGAATGCGGCTCCATGTACAAGGCGTCGAGCACCCAAAGAGACAACTCCCTGAACTGCGAACGCAAGACACCTCGCACCACCGTGAATACAGCGTTTGTAAGGCACTTCCAACTTCAGACTCCAGGCAGACCAAGGCATAAACTCACTCGCTAATAGTCCAAGACGCCTCTCCCTCGTATAGCTATTTGCAACCCATGATACCGAATATAGACACGAAATAGCGACCGTCTACGCTGGAGAAAGCTTTCAATGTACTATCGCTGGAGAAACGGATATAATGATCGCATATTGGTGTAGCGTCCTCAGCGCACAGACTACAGTGTAGGTAGCAGCAGATCGGAGCTGTCGCTATTAGATCATGTCTGGGCACATCTGCGGAAGGTCATCTCCGTGACAGATATCGAGGGTCAAGTACCATTGCGCGGAACATGCATGTATGGGTTGAGGCCTCATTTACATGTGTGATTTGGAACCGAGATATGCGACTCATTGGTTCTCATCTGCCACCCGACAAAGGGCGGCCACAAATTCGAAGGCACGCATCCGGGTCCCTTGGATAGCTCAGAAATGCCAACATAAAAGGGTAGGGCCGTGCCATCCGCACCCGTCACGGCCGAATGAAAAATCAGATTCTACGATGATTCCTAGCTGATAACCAGCGTAGCAAGGGTGAATACCAAGGTCGCTACGGCTAGATATGACCATTGTCGGGGAAGGAAGGGCTGCATGCGGTTTAAGCCTTCCATCTGCATATAGAAGCCAGAATATGAGGCGACACATGTCGAAACTCAGACACAAATAGAACAGTGTCTTAGGTCTTGCAACATTAGGATAAGCTCGAGGTTGGCGGTGGCAGTTCAGGGCTATGGACGGAAGCCGGAGGTTGTACCCTGACAGCCAAAGAAACCTTCTAGTCGATGATAATGCGGTTGAGTGTTACAAGGTCCTTGCGAGGTGACCAGAATGCATGTTGGGGTAGAAAGAAGTGACAAGAGTTGATTGATTATGGAACAAGGGAAAAAAGGACTGTCTGAGAAGTACGTGACGAATGTTTCGCCTCGACACTCACCTCTATGCTCGTACGAATGGAGACTGAGTCGCTAGAGCCCGACGACATCAGACGATTCTCGTAAAAGATGCCCAGCCTAGATTATCAAGTCGAGAGAAACCGTCAAGGATGACTGACCTGCAGAGTACCGCTCATTTGTCGATAAGGAGGACCTAGCAACATGTCAGGCTGGCCAAATCATTTCGCTCGCAAGGTATGCACAAACTATTCGGTACTCAGGCTCGCATTCAGAGTAGCACGATAACATGAGGTAAGGACAGAACAAACCTCATTGAGTTTCTTGTACCCCGACTGGAATATGCGACTCCACTGCATACATGCACCGGACTGGCCCGAAAAGGCTTTTAAGTTTCTGCCGAGAGTCGGTTCGTACGATTTTCACGCTCGGAGACCTTGCTTGATCGAAGCTACTTCGTATAAAAGCTCTGATAACCTACCATCCTCGCTAAAACAAGGGTTTCCTAAACATCTCCTCAATATATTCACCTGCGCCAGAGAGATGAGTAACCTTGGCACATGTAGCATGAATAGCAAGGTAGGTTGGATTGGGAAGAGGATCCTACTCCAGATCTGGTGTTGAAAAGGTCACATTATCCCGGACGGCCAACAAGGAAGACGTCGTCGACGGCTTCAAGTCTATACATATTGCGTACTTCCTACAATGCGAATCCCTTGGTTAACTCCCCCCAGACAAAGGCAGAGAGAATATAGTTCGCACTGTGGCAGCAACCAAATCTGCAACACGTCAAATTGATAACAAATAGTCGGATCCATTTTCGAGTCCGCGGTGTATGTAGCTCCTCTTATAGACCTTGGTAGCCAAAGCGATCAAATACTGCCCAAACAAAGGCAGCGTACGTCTCCTATGACAACGATCAACAACGAAGAAGTCCATCTTGAGTAAGAAACCAACTTTGTGTAAGGCTGATGTGATATTTGCATTAATAGACTCCAGAATGATATGAGCACAGCGAGTGTCCACCAGAGGCACACCCTCCTCCATAATGAGCTCTCGCAACTCTTTGTTGCCCCGGGCGCTGGGCCCATCACAAGCAGTGGTAACGACACGCCGAAGCCATCCCTAGGTTCAGGACACATATAAGACACAATAATACGTGAAGTAAACTAAATGGTTGGTACGAACATGGTTTGTAAGTACTTGAGGCGTCTTGCAACTTGGGTAATATGTTGAATGCCAGCTTGTCAAAGGACCTGCGAGACAGGTAAGACGGGTCGTCGGTGTAGCATCCTTTCTCAGACATGACTAGACTGGTTAAGTATGTGGCGAGCATAACTAGAACTGATGAGGGCGTGCACCAGACGTACACAGTTTAATGAAGTATTCATAGCAGTGCATCCCTAGTTCCAGCTGTTGTTCGTCGCCATTGCTGATACTTGTGACCCCTCGAACAAAGTCACCGTTCACTACGCGTGCTGGAAAATAGTGGAAGAGGTAGCACAAGTATTCGGCAGTAAATCATCTCCCCCTTCATGGCCTTCCCCGAGTCAATCTCATTTTCAAGTCCAGGCATATGTTGTAGGCACTGAGAATACCACCATAGCATTCTGGCGAGGGTGGAAGTGCAGACGTGACGATTGCGTGGTAAGGAGGCACTTGCTGGGGCGGCCTCAGTGGTGGGTTTGTTTGAGTGCATAAGGTGGACTCGTCGGAGGGTAAGGGCTAGTATTCCATCTCGTCTGGAAGTTTTAAGTATATCCATTGGGTTTCCGTACTATTCGGATGTTGCGTAATCGAGTAATAACACAACACAAGTTACAAACTCAGTAATCCCGTGCTAAGATGGCTTTTAGACTGGGACAAGCATGTCCCAATCTTCTATCCCCGCCCCTCTTCTGCCTGCTCCGGCGACTCATCCACATTTATGGAAACCGATTTCCCGGGTTTCTGGGGATTGCACCGTATTGTACAATCGTGCCAGAATTTAACGGCAGCATTTGCCGAACGAGTTCGAGAGAAGCCTCATCTTGCCTTTGGTGATCTGCCAAAAGATCATCCATGCCCAAGATATACTTGTACACGTCGCCTTCGGAGCCGATGACGACCTTCCACGTTGTCTCAGTACACCCATAAGCCCGGATACTGTACCTCGGGTGCCCTTCTGTGGACTCCAATGTAGCGCGAGCGGAAGATCGCCCGTCGGTATTGCCAGTGACTACGAAGGGTGTATCCTTGGGAGGGCCGTTGATGCCCAGCTCAGCTACAAGTGTTATATATGGCCTGGTATCTTCTTGCTTTCCCGTAGAAACCTCTTCATGCTGTTCCACAAGAACGTCGGTTTCCTCTTCCGCAGGAACCCTGTCTGTGAAAAAGCCCTGCACCATCTTGTCAGTGATGTAGGTAGTCGAACCGCCCGACCGCCATCGCCCCCGCTTCACCTGTATGAAAAGCGCTGACATCGACGACTCTTCTAGTGCGCAGTGTTTGTCAAGCAAGACAGGAATGACGATGTCAATGTCCTTCTGGCAGTTATGGCATATGAATGCGGCACCCCTCAAGAAGCCACCGACCATGGACCTCGTGCTCACGACTGAGTCATCGATGGCTTTAACAAAATGCATGAATCGAACGATCGCGTTCTCGAAAGCACCTTCAAGAGCACAGGTAGACGTTACACTGTTGTTGGGTGTAGACCTCAGGATAATGTCATGAAATTGGTCGGCAAACAAGGCTTTCAAAAATGCGAGGAAACTGCAACCCTTGCTGAAGTTTGGGTCGCAAGTACGGTGGAGTTTGTCGGCTTGCTCATCGACAATGGCATCTATGTATGCCATCCTCAGAAGGAAGCGCATGATGATCTCAGTCTTCTGACTGAGGTCGATCAGGCCACGATTGATATTCTCTCACAAGAGCCCGGACATCGAGTAGCAAGCAGTGGTACATTTGGCATGACGCAGCCTCTGCAAGGAATGGTTCAGACGGATATCCCGAACGAATGTAGGAACCATCCTGTGAGGCGGAAAATGCAATCCTCATATGGCTCGCAATCATCTCTAGTTCGCAAGTGCATGCCAAGTCCTGCCTTGGCTCGTAGTCAATTGTAATCAAGACATCTAAAGTTGCAAGCATTGCCAGGGATGACAGGGAAGAATATTTCCCCTCGCAGATGTGATTGGCATGAACGAGTTTCGCACGCGCGAAGTCCATGGTACTCTCAATAAGACGAGATTTATCTGTAGCCTTGGAGGCTTCGATTATGGTCCAGAACCTGCAGCGCCGAGATTAGTGAGAAAGAACTCTGGTGAACCAGATCTCACAATGGCCTCCCAAAGCGTGCCAAAAATTGCAGGTCCCCAAGCTGTTCCAACTTGAATGTTTCATGTCTAAGCGGGAAAGTAGCGTGGCAATCGAAGGGCATTTCTGTAAGGAAGGCCTGGAACGTTTCCTTCCGGCACTGTTGAGCTGACCCAGCCATCTCAGCAGATGCCAAAAGGCCCACAAGGGGCTCAGTTGACAGGAATAAGGTAAAGATTGGGTAACATTGGAAGGCTTTTAGACACGAGCACACGACATCGTACAGCTTCAGCTTGTTCTCGCCATCTGGAATAGTGTGACCAAGTTCATGTGCTTCGTCGAAGTACAACAGAATTCTGACATCGCTTGAATCCGGAGAGGTACAAACAGTGTTCAAGACGTTAAGTAACTGATTGAGCTGCTTGGCTGACTCATGAAATAATGACCACAAATTGGCATCGGCGCGAGGCTGGGAGGGTTAAACATGTCGCGATGGGGTCGGAAATAAACAAGGATCCATCATACTTACCTCGTCTTTCTCGCATGCGTTTATGATTTTCTCGTATAGAGAATGTCGCGTATTCTCGGACATATGTTCCCTCCAGCGGTACGCAAGGTCACATGGAGGCAATTTGCACTCTGCCCCGGGTTTCATGAACACTCTTTTGATTTCCTTGGAGACGTGCGAAAGTAGGTGTGCAAGGAACAACAAAGTGCGAGCCTTGCCATGATTCACGCTCTCGACATTGGACACCTTGCAGAAGTACTCCCAAACACTCGTGTCTTCTGGCGGATAAGGCATCCCTAACAATCGTGGCAACATTCAGCACTGTAATGGAAAGCATCGGAAAGGGACTTGCCTTTACGCTCTTTCGGATGACGAATATTGAAAGGAATTGTAAAGACCAGGGTAGCCAGCTCGTGGACCGTACGAGACTTTCCTGTTCCAGAGCTCTGGATGATTGTGGCCGAAGAAGCATGGGCCGGAGCACGATGCATGGAATTAATGTTCTTCAGCATCACCTCGTGGTAATTTCCTTGGTATTTAGTCTGCCAGGCGATCGGACCGGCTTATGATAGACCTTCAACTGATACAGTCACGCCACAAACTCACAAAACGACTTACCGGCTACAGATACCAACCCCCAAAAGTGGACGGATATCATCAGAGACAAGACGGAAGACCCAGAACGGCTGTTGCTCACCACTAGTATTCGAGAAACAGGCGCTCCATTTTTCACGTTCAATGTTGCAGTCCCAGCCTGTCAGAGCAGCTGACAGAGATGGTGGTGAATAGGGGAAATCAAAGAACTATCTCCGAACCGCTTACGCAGGGACAAGACCCCCTCATAGTGACCAGACTCAATGGCACTTTCTAAAGCTTGGGCAATCTCCGGATAGGCCTCTATCAGCTTCTCACTGTCAGGAAGGAGTGGAATCCGCGCCCTAGGTCGTGCTTCAACGGGAGCGACGAGAAAAATATACACGAGTAGAGTGGCAATTGTGCGGGGATCATCTCGATAAAATTGTGCCGTGTTATGTATCCGCGCATTCGCTTTCTCCCATTCCTCTTCAAGAGAGCTTTGTTGCTTGAGCCACTTGGGACCGGGTTGAGGTTCGGGTTCCAGAATGGAAGGTTTAGACATGGTGACTGCAAGAGGTGTAAGACACAGCTTTGTTGGCTACTACAGCGTGCGAGATGTCATGCGTACTTTGAAGGCAGACCGCGGTGATGGTTATCGAAGATTGAAGAGGGTATGCAATCCAGAATAGGGGCCTTACATATGTAGGCATCAAGACCACAGATATTACAAACGTCAATGTCAATCCCCCTCTTATGGAAGAAAGGGTGAAGCGGGGGTTATTATGGGGCCTCTAGGTTTCCCTCCAGGCATATTCCCTACTATTGGCGTTGTGGCTTTTTATCCCTCCCATTGGGTCATCGTCGGCATATATTCCAAGGTACTAATGCTCCATTCTCACCGTATACCTTCTGCCGGCCTTCGATACCAGACGACATCATCGGTACGACTGACCATATTCAATAAAGCACGAGTCGCGCGATGGGATATCAATAAATGTGCGCAGATCTGTGCATGCTCGTTAAATTTGCGCTGCATCCTCCATGGCATGCATCTCCCCTTTCTTACCAAACACTCCCTCGAAGTATTGCGTCAACCCCGTCACATCACGTACGATCGCACCAGCGACCCCGTCTGGACGTACGACCACAACCTTGGTCTCTTGTTTCTCGACAATATAACCTCGGTATGCGTGACCCGCCTGATCGACGAGTACTTCGATGTCGATGGCTTGGTCTTCCTCCGAAGACATCCGACTCTCGACATGCCCATCCAGTTCAGAGGGAGTACCAGGAAGCACGACCACTCGCTTCACTAACTCCTTGGGAACAACCTGTTGTAGCGTCGCGAGTACGGATTGCACAAGAGGGGCGGCCAAGGTCGGTGTAAAAATGATAACAGTGTGATGCGTTGATGCGAAGGTATCAAACATCCGGGTGCTCCCAGCCATTCCGCTTGAGAGCGATACGGCCGATCGAGAACCACGCGAGGTGCGGTGTGGCCCATGGTTAGGTGTGATGACGGATACAAGTCCCGGTGCATCAGGTGCACGATCGCCAGCTCGTAAAATACCCTCCTGGATTTCCCCGTATGCCTTTTGTACGGTTGGCATACCCGAGTCGTCGATGACGATCGGGCTGGTGCGGTAATTCACACCGAGCATATACATATTCTTTCCTCGACGCAGTCCACGTTCGAGATTGGATCCTATATTCTCTGAGTTGCCGTTGTCGTCTGCAGTCGATTGCGGAGTACGTCCGACATCCAGCTCGTCAAACATGAGCTTGTGCATCTTGGTCGTGAACCCCAGCATTTCCGCGATCACAGGGAGCCGTTCAATAGTGTAAGTCTCCAGGAGGGATTCTGGGGAAAAGCTCTTGTAGACCAGTGCAACTTTCCAGGCGAGGTTGAACTATCGATGATACATTAATTGGAGTGTTCTGAACAGGAGTTGGTCAGGCCTTACGGCATCCTGGACACTCGAGTTCATGCCTTGGCCACCAGCTGGACTGTGCACACTAAAAGAAAGATGAGTAAGAATGTTGCTCCCAGTAGATGTGCACACTCACTGGGCTGCATCTGAACTCGGTGGGAATCACTGGTGAGCAAGATGAAAGTCGAGCACGTGGCATATCCATACCTCCAGCAACAAAGATCCTTCCCACTCCAAGCTTGTTTACCATCCTCATGTTAGGTCTAATCCACGCAGGCGTCAGAGTCGGCACCGAAGACACAACAAACGAGACGTACCTGAACTCTGAGACCCACATTACCTCTTTAACCTTGACCTCGTCTCTGAGACCAATAAAGTCGTGTATACAGTTCACAAAGGCCTCTCTGTCGTGGGTGAGACCTTCTAGGTCAGTTGTGCGACCGCTGATGATGATCTGCCATCCATCCTTGCCAAGTTCATCAGTAGGACGAAGGGTGACCCTGCCAAGTACACTACGTCAGTCGATGAATGATGTTATTATCAGCCACGCGAAACCGTACAAATCTTGCGACACCTGACCGAAGACGTGCCAGCACTGTAAGGACGAATCAGCCCTCTCACACCTGTTGTCCGTGAGGGAGTGATACGTACATCCCTATCAAGGCCTTTTGCTTCTAAATGGATATCTCCTAGTAGTATAAAATCGTGCTCTCGAGTGGTTCCAACAAAGGTAAGCCCCAGTTGCTTTCTCGTCATACCTCTGGCGCCGTCTGCGCCGATCAAATACGCCGCCTCTATATCCTCTTCAACTTCTTCTCCGTCGTCGCCACGGTACTTGACAACCTTCGCTCTGACGCACGTCTCATCTTGCGTGAACGACATCAGTTGAGTGCCTAGCTCGACGGTGCAACCAAGCTTGGCAAGGTGCTCGCGCACAATCGCCTCGAGGGTGGGTTGACCCATAAATTTAGCGTTATACTACAACATTCCCATTAGTGCATGCTTTCCTGCCTCTCCACCGGATAACAACAGGGAATGGTAAGGTCGTGGAAGAAGTACCCACGTATGGGATCGCCGGTGTAGGCTCTGTATATTCTACCACGGAAAACGTTTTGAAAGGTTCGAGCGAACCTCTTTTGTGTTCCTGAAGCGGCAGAAAAGAGATTGCGCGTTCGTGGATCTCGGGAACATGCAGGAAGTGGAGGACTTCGAACGTGCGAGGCTGTGTGGGATTAGCGCTGTGGGTAAATAATTACAGGTGACGTGACTTACCTGGATGCAAGAACCACGCTGCCCACGTCGATGCTGGGATTCCTTCTCTATGATGCGCACTGGCACATTATTCTGGGCGAGCGTCAAAGCTGCGATCATGCCAGTTGGACCGGCTCCGACCTATAATTCTGACTTGACGGTCTGCGAGGGTAGGCGGAAAGAGTTGAACATACCACAAGTACGGGAGCCGTGCAGGTTGCCATCTTGTCTGATATGTATCTGTGGGTTATGCGGAGGTGATTTGTTGCCACGGATGTGAACGCGGAAGGGGAGCGGCAGTAACCAGGGCCTTATATATACACTACAAATAAACTCCATTCAGAACCGCTTCGAAGTTTCAGGACTCTTGATAAATGACGAATGAGTCATCGAGTTGAAAGTACTGGCTGGGTCGTAGCGACGGCAACAACCCACAGGTGCAGCTGAGTACAATGAAACTGTGCCGGGGACCAGAAGATGTCCGACGACGTAAGTACGGACATCGCCGTGGTTCGGTATAATGTTGATTCCGTCATGGAAGGGGACCTTGTGTGATAAGTTGCAGTTCACAAATATGCTGATAAACAACACCGTATTTGCCCCGACTTGTGGAGTCTCGAACTTAAAGGAGTGCCGCTGCCGGGGTTACATATAATAACCCGTGCAAGTCTTGGTACAAGTACATATAGAGTTTCGACGACGCACTTCCTAAAGTGGACACTCCCAGCTTGTGGCTCTCCCCAACCTGTTCTTCAGGACGTATTGCTGTAGGGCCGCCGGCAGTGACACGACGGGAGAGCCGAGCAGGTGGGAATACGAGAACGGTGTGATACAATGGTGCGAAAATATCAAAAAGACGAGTGCTCCAAAGGCCTCCGGTCGACACGGCCGAAATATCCAAGGCCTTGGGTGCCGCGTAGTTAGATGTCATGACAGGCACGAGACCCCATGGCGCATCGGGTGCACGATCAGAACGTCCTCTTGGACGCTCCCATATGCATTATGTACAACTGCAACTCCGGGGATCGATGTGGGCACAAACTTGTCAACGACAATCGGGCTAGCACAATAGTTGACACCGAGCATCTACATATTCCTACCGTGCATTCCAGATTCGACTCCACTTTCTTTGCGTGGTCGTTGCCACCAATTGGTACCTGTGCGTCTTCCACCTTGGCCTCGCTAAGTGTAGGATTGGGGGTCTCAGGCAGAGCATTTCGATGACAACATGGACTCGTAGGTATCGGTGAGAGAGGTAGAGGATGGGCGCCTGTAGACCCATGCGATTTCCAAGCAAGGTTGGAATGTTGTGGATAAGTAAATCTGACGTCTCAGGACTTGCAGACGGTCTTACCGTGACTCGGACACTCGTGTTTAAACCCGAGTCCGCGCACCAGTCGGACTGTGTACACTATCAACAAGAGGTCAGTCGATTCTAATTAAATCTCGATACCTCTACTTACTGGGCAGCATCTAAGCTCCGGGGGGGAAGGAATTCAGGACGATGAAAACGTGCAGGGATTGTACCTCTAACAATGAAAGCCCTTTCTATGCTAAACCTGTCCATCATCCTCATGTTGGGACTAGTTCGCAATAGCATTAACAGCCGTTCCAGCCCACTAAACTTGCTGAGGGGAAAAATGTAACTCACGTAAATTCATATCTCTTTGACCTTGACATCATCTTCGAGGCCTATAAGATCCCTGATGCGATTCCCAAGTGCCTTTCCGTCTTGGGCTGTCTTGGGCCAAACCTCTCAGGTGGCTCTACGTCTTCCAATCAGAAGCTATCCGTATCAGTAGGCAGAGCGATACGCTGACAATTGCGATGCGTTAAGCGATGCACGATATTTTGGGGGAGTCAGGGGCAGGAGCAGGTCGTTAGAGGATTAGTCAGCAGGAGGAGCATGGCAGCCGGGAAGACTCACGTAGCATACATCATTACTGCACTACAGGAGTGAGACGAGACTCTAATGTCTCAACTATACAAGTCGTGCAGGGCTTCGCATATTTTGTGACATCGTATCAAAATGGTGCCACTGCTGAAAGGACGGATTTGTTGGCTTGGTTCGTACGTGCAGAAGCCGACACCTACCTCGCGGCCGAGACTTTCAACCTATAAATGAATGATACCCAGCGCAATGAGGGTCTCTTCACACGTGCACATGGAGCCGACAAAGTGGGTTGGAGTTGCGTTCTTGCTACACCCCCTCGCACCATCTGCACCGAGAAAATATGCTGCTTCCATCTCCTTCTCAACGTCCTCCGCGAGCCGGAACAAGGTGCTCGTATACTTGACAAATTTGACTCTAGCGCACTTGTCATCTTCCGTGAACGAGGTCGGCAGAGTACCTGATTCCGTGGTGCAACCAAACTTGGCGAGGTACTCGCGCAGGATTGCTTCGAATGTTGGTTCGCGTGTAAGGTTAAGATTACATTGCGATGTTCCGTCGTCCCATCACTCGACCCTTCTGAACTGTCCATATAACAAAAGAGAATGAGAATGGGGCAAAGGTACACACGTACGTAAACGCTGGCGTTGGGTTCGTGCGGGGTGACACGGTAAACGTTTTGAGAACCTCAAACGTGAGGTTAGCGGAAAACATCACTTCAATACAAGATTTCCTGAATGCCAGGACCACTTTGTCCGTGTGGTGTCGGAGTTCTTACTCGTGCCAACCGGTACGTTGCTCCGAGCAAGTGTCGAAACCACAGCCATGCTCTTTGGACGTGCTCTGACCTGGTGTCCGCGTTCATCAAACCACAAGGCTAGGAGATGATGAGGGTCGACACACCACGAGCAGGAAGTCGGGCAGACCGTGGCCATGTTCAGTAACTTCAGTGGAGTTCGCTGTTGAAGAGCAGTGCAAGACCGAAATCTTTGAGTCACCGCTACGTTCGGCTGAATAGAGCACCAGATAAATCCAGAATGGACAAAATTGTCAGATGACCAGCGTGTAAATGATAATTGGAAAGGTGTTGGTAGTCAACATCATCCCAATCACCATCTGCTCGCAGGTGGATGAATGACGGAGGGTCGGACTGTGAAGTGTGTGGCTGTGACGCGTTTGTGGACACGTGACTTGCACGACGCGTCCCCTCTCTTCTTAACATCAGTGATGGCCAGATCAACTATCAACCAGACAACTAAATCCCATTCTCAAGTTCTGCACGCAGAAAAACCAAAATCTGTTGTGTACATCAACTGCTCTTCGCACGCCGCGTGCCTCTCGATCGGGTTGTCTCCTTTCAATTGGGCCATCGCCGCCATATAGGCTTTGTGGGCCCCTGCTGAAATAGAACCTGCTTCGCCATGGCCGCCTGTGGATGAAACGAGGTTGGTATTGGTGATACTAACACTTTCATTTGTTCTTTCTATACCAAACAACTTCATTGGTACAACTGACCAGGTTCAATAAAGCAATAAAGCACGAGTGGCGTAATAGGATATCAACAAATGCACGCTCTCTAGGTCCTTGTTAAATCCGTACTGCACCCATGGCAAACATCCCCCCCTTTCTTCCCAAACACGCCTTCAAAGTATTGCTCCAACCCCTTCACACCACGCACGACCGCACCGACGACCCCGTCTGGACGTACGACCACAACTTTGGTCTCTTGCTCCTCGACAATATACTCTCGGTATGCATGACCCGCCTGATCGACGAGTACTTCCACGCCGATGGTTTGGTCTTCCTCTGAAAACTTCCGACTCTCGACATGCCCATCCGGTTCAGAAGAAGGACCGGGAAGCACGACTAGTCGCCTCACTAATTCCTTCGAGACAACCCGCTGTAGCGTCTCGAGTATAGATTGCACGAAAGGGACAACCAAGGCCGGTGTAAAAATTATAGCAGTGTGATGCGTCGATGCGAAGATATCAAACATACGGGTACTCCCAACAATTCCGCTTTGGAGTGATACGGCCGATTGAGAACCATTCGAGAAATGATGTGGAGAACGGTTAGGTGTGATGACGGGCACGAGTCCTGGTGCGTCAGGTGCACGATCGCCTGCTCGTAAGATGCCCTCCTGGATATCCCCGTATGCATCTTGTGTGGCTGGCACCGCCGAGTCGTCGATGACGATTGGGCTAGTACGGTAATTGACACCGAGCATATACATATTCTTTCCTCGACGCATTGCACGTTCGAGATCAGACTGTACATTCTTTGAGTTACCGTTGTCTGCAGTCGATGTCGATCGCGGAGGATGTCCGGTACCTGGCTCCTCAAACATGAGCTTGTGCATCTCGGTAGTATACCCCAGCATTTCCGCGATCACGGGGAGCCGTTCAGCTGTATAAGTGTCCAGAAGGGATGCCGAGGAAAAGCCCTTATAGACCAGCGCAACTTTCCAGGCGAGGTTAAGCTGTAAATGGTATGTTAGCTCGAGTGTTCTGAACTGGAGTGGGTCACGTCTTACTGCATCCTGAACACTTGAGTTCATACCTTGTCCACCAGCTAGACTGTGCACGCTAAAAGAAAGATCAGCAGGAAACTTGCTCCCGGTAATGTGCACGCTCACTGGGCTGCATCTGAACTCGGTGGAAAACACTGGTGAGCAAAACGAAAATCGAGCGCATGGCATATCCATACCTCCAGCAACAAAGATCCTCCCCACTCCAAACTTGTCCACCGTCCTCATGTTGGGTCTAGTCCACCCAGGCGTCAAAGTCCGCAATGAAGACATAACAGACGAGACGAACCTGAACTCAGAGGCCCACATCACCTCTTTGACCTTGACACCATCTCCGAGGCCTATAAAGTCGTGTATACAGTTCACAAAGGCCTCTCTGTCATGGATAAGACCTTCCAGGTCAGTTGTGCGACCGCTGATGATCATCCGCCATCCATCCTTGCCCAGTTCATCAGTAGGACGAAGTGATATCCTGCCAATTGTAGCCGGTCAGTTGATGCCATGATGTAGGTCGGAAAAAACCATACCCATCATGCGACATCCGACCGAAGACGTGCCAGTACTGTAAAAGCGCGTCAGCCCTCTCGCTCCTGTCATCCGTGAAGGAGTGATACATACATTCCGATCAAGGTCTTTTGCTTTTAAACGGATATCTCCTATTAGTATGAAATCTTGTATCCGAGTGGTTCCAAGAAAGGTAAGCCCAAGTTGCTTTCTCGTCATACCCCTAGCGCCGTCCGCACTGATCAAATACGCCGCTTCTATATTCTCCTCGACTTCTTCCCCTTCGTCGCCACAGTGCTTAACAACCTTCGCTCTGACGCACTTGTCGTCTTGAGTGAACGAAATAAGCTGAGTACCTAACTCGACGGTGCAACCAAGCTTGGCGAGGTGCTCGCGCACAATTGCCTCGAGGGTGGGTTGACCCATAAATTTAGGATTATACTATAACATTCCCATTAGCACATAGTCCCCTATCTCTGCACGGGATAATAACAGGAAATGGAAAGATCATAGAAATAAGAAGTACCCACGTATGGGATTGCTGGTGTAGGTTCCGTATAATCTACCATGGAAAACGTTTTGAGAGGTTCGAGCGACCCCCTGTTGTGCTCCTGCAGCGGCAGAAAAGGAGTTGCACGTTCGTGGATCTCGGGAACATGTAGGATGTGGAAGATGTCGAATGTACGGGGCTGTGGGGAATTAGCATTGTTGATAAATAATCACAGGCGATATGACTTACCTGGATGGCAGCACCACGCTGCCCGCGTCGGTGCTGGGGCTCCTTCTCTATGATGCGCACTGGCACATTATTCTGGGCGAGCGTCAACGCTGCGATCATGCCAGTTGGACCGGCTCCAACCTATGATTCTAATTTGACGGTCTGCGAGGGTAGGCAGAAAGAGTTGAACATACTACAAGTACGGGAGCTGTGCAGATTGCCATCTTGTCTGATATGTATCTGTGGGTTATCCCGAGGTGATTTGCTGTCACGGATGTGAACCAGGAAGGGGAGCTGGGCCGAAACCAAGGCCTTATATACACTACAAATAAGCCCCATCCAGGACCAAACGTTTTCAAAGCTTCCGGGTTCTTAATAAATGTTGAATGAATCATCGGACTGAAACACTGGTCTTACCGTAGCGTCAGCCACACAACCTACAGGTGATTAATACTGAGCTGCGACACGCAACTGGGTCCAATGAGATTATGCTGGAGACCAGAAGATACCTGATGACGTACATACACAATCACTACTTCAGTTCCGGTACAATGTTGACTCCGTCATGGAAGGGGATGTTGCATGATAAGTCACTCGTACCGTGACGAATATTTGGATGCATATGGGCCATGATCAATTGAAACCCGAGTGAGGCTGAGGTGCTGATATGAGCTGTGAATGAATTCCCATCACGTGCTTTCAACCGTGACACCAACCCTTATAATGACATTATAGTGCCTACAAAGGCTAGACGTTACTATAGCCCCAGGTCCGCAGGCCAATGTGTACAGTTTTTTCACTCCATGACAACCCGAAGCATGATGGTAGATATCACGGAAAGATACAGGCTGGCACAGTTTGGATCAATCACAGGAATAAGCCATTATCTGCTATACCTGATTTAGACATACCCAATCACACTTTGCTCCGACTCAAACTGCCTGCTATGGAATCTATTTCCCACCCGACGACAGTCCCTCGCCCGCTGCTGACTCGACCCCTCCAGAGTGGGTGTCTTTCCCTCCCGCCTCATCGCAAAAAGGATTGTCCAATGCAAAGTCTTTGCCATCGTAATAGAAAAATAAGTACCAAGTACCAAGTACTGCAGTCGCAGCCCATCATTTCTGCTCTTCATCTCACGGCATATAGCCCTGTTTATGCCCTCACAGGTCGAGGAAATCGGAATCACAACCAAGGTCGTTTCCGTCGCTACACCTGCTCTTGATCAGCTTACCAGCCTCGCCAGTTCTCTTGGTCGAGGAAATTTGGGACGTAAAGGCGATGGCAGGCGTGAGAGCGAGGGCACTGATAACTTTGAGAACTGCCGCTGATGCATAGTGGGCGCGTGAACTTCGCTAGGGTTTCAAATGGTGCGTACCCCAGGCTGTCCATGCGAACGACCAACGCCGTTCACTGCCTTCCGTAAATCGATGCCCATGTGAGCCGTGCACTTGCGATTATCAACAGCTCAGCATACGCGTTCAGAGACGTTGTTGTCTGTATATGCGTCAATCGTACCGCTTTGTCGTCGCAGGTGGAGGACTTCCACTTGGACGATACGACCAATGTGAACGGATCAGCAAAGCCATCCCCATGCCGATTGTCCATTCTCAACTTAAAATGGAAAACGATCGTTGTGCTCTGTTTTTCGAATTCGAACGTTGCGAACATTGGGAAGGACTATCCTAGTGAGAAAAGAGAATCAGGACCCCCTGATTCCGCCTCCAGGATGAGAAGTTAAGAACGCCAATAACCAGTAATGCTGTCCCAGTAGGGATGTACAGGCACCATGCGTCGCCAATATCCTTCACCCTTGAAATCGTCAATAAAGATCAACTCGTCCTTCGTCCGTTTCTGCCTTCTTCGCCAGATGACTCTCCCCTGCTCCGAGTACATCGACCCTTCGCCAGAGTAGGCGCTCTCTGCGGCAGAGTGGCGGTGCGGGATTTCCAATGAAGGCATTTCGAGTTCATGCACAGATCTGGTTTGTCCGCTTCTTTCGTCCATAATCACCGGGACGTCGAGATCCGAGTTCATCGCGCGAGCGCGGTCGAAATAACGGCTTGCAGCATCTCTGTCCCGCTGCCATGCCTCTGCTCCATTTTCAGGTTGAGGCTGCGGGATAACACGGATCGATGATGAGGTTGCATATGAAGCAGAGAGCACGACGGAAGCGGCACCTTCGAGATGGAGGAGTCCAGCTTCCAGATACAACTGCCCTAGTCCAGCGGCACCACCAATACATTGCACGTAATAGGATAGAGTCTCCCGTGTGTTTTCGTCAGTCTCTTTCACGTGGCTCAAGGATATATGCGGTAGGTGCCACGCTCGCCTAAAGGACGCGTTGAAATGGAAAAAAGGACGAGACTAGCGGGATCCATATTAAATTCCACCTTAAGATCAGGGTCGTATAGCAGGGGGATCGGTGCGGATGGGGAAAGTTGCTGAGGTACGAGGCCCACCATAAGGGACGCCCAGGTGGTAGTCTGGTCCTCGGGTTAACAGTTTTTCGGGAGGCGGGTGCAGTGGCTCCAGTGGGGGGAACGGTGGCAGAGCGTGGGGCTGGATAACTGACGACACAAGTTCAGGTACAGCTGGGATCACCTGCCGACGATATCCAGCCTGTTCTTCAGCGGATGATGTGTGCGACGAGTGTGCGGGGGATGAAGTTACAGGCTCCTCAGCGTTTGACATCTGTGTGGTCTCCAGTGATGCAACGAAGCTGCTCGATATCTCCGGGTCAGGTACGAAGGTGTAAGACAATTGGGTCGATGCGGTTGATAACGTCGAAGTGGTGCGTTCCCGCGTGGAAGGCGAAGTCTGCGATTGGAGCTGCCACAGGATTGACTTGTACTTGTGTCGGGTGGGCGACGTCCGAGGCGTCCCTGAGTTCACATAAGTATCGTATGAGAGGGGATAGCGAGACATTCATTCAATACGCATACCTCCACTACGGGCTGCTGACCCATGATTCTACTCCATTCTATCATAGCTTAGCATACTCCAGATGGCACTCCTATATGAGAGGTGTATGACGATGCGGCTACTTTCTTCGTTGTGGGTTTCAAGGGCATGACTTTGTGGTCTGATTGGGGACCTTCATACTAGACCCTCATCGCAAAAACGACGCACTTGGTCGTCTTCGTCGTAATAGCAAACATAATGTCCGTGGACGGATAGCGGTCCTAATAGCAGACCATCGCCGAGCACTGTAATCGCAGCCCCCCCTCATATACGGGTCGAGGAAATCGGAACCACAACCAAAGTGGTGTCCGTAGCTACGAATACGCGTTCGGAGAATTTGTTGTCTGGACCTGCGACGATCGCATCGTTCTGTCGTCGTAGTTGAAAGACCCATATGGACGATACGACCAACGTTCGAGTAGCCATATCCACTTTCTCCATCCGAGTGGATATCGTCGGGGACGCATATCCCCAGTGGGGAGCTTCAAACCTAGTATGGTTGAGGTGGTCTGTTTGTCATTACACGACTAGGGACGATCGTCTTGGTTTAGCTGCAGCTTTTGCGGTTGGGCCAGAAAAGTCATCGCTGCGGGGCAGTGGAAGGCGAAGTCCGCGGTTCGAGCTGCCACAAGATTGACTTGTATTTGTGTCAGGTGGGGGACG
Organism: Pisolithus marmoratus; assembly: GCA_024613145.1. Taxonomy (NCBI): domain Eukaryota; kingdom Fungi; phylum Basidiomycota; class Agaricomycetes; order Boletales; family Pisolithaceae; genus Pisolithus; species Pisolithus marmoratus. The sequence continues at coordinate 70,001 of JANFAE010000343.1, read as the reverse complement.
TCCGAGGCGTCCCTGAGTTCACATAGGTATCGTATGAGAGGGAATAGCGAGTCATTCATTCAATATGCATACCTTCACTACGGGCTGCTGACCCATGATTCCACTCCGTTCTATCACAGCCCTATATGAGAGGTGTATGACGGCGCGGTTACTTTCTTCGTTGTGGGTTTCAAGGACATGACTTCGTGGTCTGATTGGGGACCCTCATACTAGACCCTCATCGCAAAAACGACGCACCCGGTCGTCTTCGTCGTAACAGCAAACATAATGTCCGTGGACGGATAGCAGTCCTAATAGCAGACCATCGCCGAGCACTGTAATCGCAGGCCCCCTCATATACGGGTCGAGGAAACCGGAACCACAACCAAAGTGGTGTCCGTAGCTACGAATACGCGTTCGGAGAATTTGTTGTCTGGACTTGCGACGATCGTATCGTTCTGTTGTCGTAGTTAAAAGACCCATATGGACGATACGACCAACGCTCGAGTAGTCATACCCACTTTCTCCATCCGAGTGGATATCGTCGGGGTCGCATATCCCCAGTGGGGAGATTCAAACCGTTGAGGTGGTCTGTTTGTTCGCATTACGGGACTAGGGACGATCGTCGTTGGTCTAGCTGCAGCTATTGTGCTTGGGCCAGAAAAGTCTAAGAGCTGGAGATTAGATCGAGATTGAAAGGTCTGTAAAGGAAAGAAAGATTCAAACGAGTAATGGGGACGTGATGGTGTTCGCGTCGGTAGGTATTGGATGACAGGATGTTCCTGAGAACGGGTGTGTGGTGTCTGTGGCGGAGGATTTTCATACGTGAAAGGGATTCGGGACTCGCTTGGTATGACCTAGTAGAGATTATTCAAGTGTGTGGTCTTGGTATCACCAGGATGATATTCATCGCTGGGGCCGACAGCACGCTTCTTGCACTACACGGATCCAAAGGTGAGTTTCCATCAAATAAGCAACCAGCCGAGAGACTTCATGGAGTTCTTGGGGGCAATCAGACGAGTTCGAGCTCCCAGCAAGGGGTCACCGACACAACAAGGGGGATCATTGGTGACACGGGGTCTCTCGACTTCGAAGCCTGCATCTATTCACAGGCAAGCTGCTGGCGGGCATGATGTTCGGGGGATCATAATTGGTGGGTGGAGCGACGGCCTATGTACGTAGGACGAAAAGCAACACCGTCCCATGTTGCTCCGTCACGTATGTTCTGCGTATCAAGCATCCCATGATTCAGTTAGCCTATCCACACGGAAAGCCATCTGTCTTACATGCCACAGATCATAAGTGTCGATACACCAAACCAACGCCATCATAGCATGATATAACTCTCAGGTTAAACCGGGATGCACCTCCACAGTCCGCATGCACGACCACTGGGGCGCGTTGTGTCTATACAAGATCGCCGGCTGTGCCAATCAGTAGGTTAGAAGACAATGTATACAAGGACGGGAATGAAGAATGGTAGTGCATACCTGTCGACGGCCTGTAAGCCCCAAAAAGCGACAAACTGCTGGCCAATGCCCGCATTCATGTGTAGCTGTCCAAACCCCCAGCACAACAATAAGATCCAACCCTCCTAGCTCAGAGACATCCACTGCCCAGTCTGGGACCAATGATATACTCCATGATTTGACCCATCCCAACACTGTCATGGGCTGTGTCATAACATCCGTCAAGAGGGTATGTCGATGTCTATCTCAATTGATCATGGCCCACCAAGATGAGGTTGGGCATCGAATTTCGCGCTACTATGGAAGGCAGATTGAGAAGTGCGTCGTCAACAAGGAAGAACGGGAATGACGACGATGTCGTTCGGAAGGATGTGTGTGGACCACGGCGAGGAACGAGCTGGCCAGCAGAAACACACCAAATTCACTACAGTGCTGGTCCGTGCGCCACCTGCAACGTGTTGACGGCGTCTAATTTCGAACACCACTTCCTTGCTTACACTCAACCTCAAAGCAAAGTTCCAATCTGTGATATACCTACTTCTCAATGGCTAGAACACAGTCAAAGAAACGTCGTCTTTTCGGATTTGTGAAGTTATCCGACTCAACAGCTGGCCTTGCCTCGGTTTGTAACCGTCCCTTCCCTAAGATTTACTTACCGATCTGCAAAAATCAGTCGCCAGGACGGTGTGGGGCTCGCGCAGGGCATTTAGCCGCTATGGCTGAAACCTCGAGCATGGCTTCTCCGAGTAGGTTTGCCATAATGAAGAAGCGCTTCTTCAGTCGGTCGTATCAAGGTCCTTCAACCACCCCCGAGACAGACCTCGCTGATACATGGACCGGCGGGGGAGCTCTGGAGCATCAGGAACCGTCCCAGGCAGTTCGTGATTTGGATGTATGTGACCTATACTATCCAATCAACGTCACGATGATGAATCATTCATGGAACAGGCCGTCGCAACAAGTACTAGTGGAGGAGCGCAGGAGCAAAAAGAGAAGCTCCCCGCAGCTCTACCCACGGACGTATGTGATCTGTGATGTTCAGTTACACAATGATTAAGCGATTCTGTTGGACAGGCTGAAAAGTCAATCGCCAAACCAGAGCCAGAACCCACGCTAGCATCGGCTGGTCAGGATGTTGATGTCGCAGCAAAGGAATTCGGCAGCATTCATGCCGTCCCGCGTGCCGCACAGGTTGCTGTAGCTGCTGTTGATAACGTTAATGCTACATCCTCCGGGATTCAAAACTTCAGCGATACGTATCTCAAACCTTTCAAAGTTTTCAATCATGTGGTTTCCACTCTTTCCAACGTGAGTTTTTCATGTTTTGCGTCCACACAATGATCGCATGCGTGCACCAGGTCCACCCTTACGCACAGGCTGCGCTAGGCATCTTGACCGCCGCTTCTCAGGTTCGTTTCTGCTTACTACTGACATTTTCGTATCGTATCTCACATAGTCGTCTATAGCTGGTTATCAATCAAGCCAATTTAGACAAGGCAGTGTCCGATCTCCTCGACATGATGCAAAGTGTCTACGTGCTTCTTACGGAAGATGAAAGTATCAACAGTATCGACAAAATGAGAGATACCCTCGCAATGATCGCACGAGCGATGAGCGACTCTGCGTGGTTTATTAGCAACTATTCTGCAACAACCAACTTCTGTGGGTTATGTAATCTTCATCTCGGCTTCCATATCTTTACACAACACGTCTTCAGGGAGAAGATTGGGAAAGAACATTTTCTCTGAGACACAGACCGTCGTCAATGTCCACGTGAAGACCCTAGACAGCCTCATGCAACAATACCGTGATCGCGCCGTTCGGGACATTCAGGTTAACACATACCGCATCGCTGAATACTTGACTCGCATGTCTGAAGACTCCAGTCTGGACGGCATGGCCTACGCAGATGGCGCGGGACTCAATCTGACGAAGAAATGTCTCGACGGTACGAGGACGGAGATTTTGCGGGAAATCATGAAGTGGATTCACGATCCTGACGTCAATGCTCCGCGCATCTTGTGGCTTCACGGGCAGGCCGGAAGGGGAAAATCGGCCATTGCACATACAATTGCATCATGGGTCAAGGACGTTGGAGGTCTTGGGTCTTGCTTTTGTTTTGCTCGTGACAGGCACACTGAACGCCGGGAGGAGAAGATTCTGACGACCATTGCCCGTGATTTGGCTGACAGAGAGCCAGGATTTCGGCGCGCACTGGCGGACATCGTCGCAACCGACCGCTCTCTCAAGACCACGGCTGACGTGACACAGCAGTGGCAGCGACTGATTTTGGAGCCGTTGTCTAAGGTTGACGGGATGATCGTTGGGAATGTGGTCGTGGTGATAGATGCCCTGGACGAAAGTGGGCCGGACACCTCAAGGGAGCACTTCCTGTCTCTACTCACATCAGCGGAAGCCGCCCACCTGCCCTCAAACTTCCGCATTCTTCTGACATCCAGACCGCTGCCCGACATCGAACGTGTCTTGAGTACCGCTGTGCACGTGAAGGCCACCTCGTTGGACGCCGTATCTGCACAATTTGCAGAGCGGGACATCCGACTCTATGTTTCCACCGAGTTTCACCGTCATCCGGAGATTGGACCCACAGAAGTCCAGAGCATCGCTCAGAAATCAGATGGTCTATTTGAATGGGCTCGTCTAGCCTGCAAGTTCATCAAGCCCAATAGGCCAGGTCGGACGATAATGGAGCGCTATAACGAGGTGGTACTCCCTCACCGCGGAGCTGGGGGAACCTTGTTGGATGTCATGTACAAAACAATCCTGCAGGACACCGTGCCGCAAGATGTCATCACACTCACACGATTCTGCTCCGTGATGCAACAGATCATGTTAACGTCCGTTCCTCTGCCGTTGTATGCCCTGAATGCGATGCGCAGTCACCTCCCCCCAGAGGAAGACCATTTCGACATGATCATCATTCTCGAATTCATGGCACCGCTGTTGAGCGGGATCGCGGATAGGTGCTCTGTTGTCCGACCTCTCCATGCATCATTCTATGACTTCCTTACCGACGATAGCCGGAGTGGGGTGTACTTTGTTGGTGGATCTGACATGCACAAGCTCCTCACCTTCGCATCGTTGGAGACCCTTCGCAATGACCTTAAATTTAATGTTTGTGGATTGGAGAGTTCTTACTGCAGTAACTCTGAGGTCATCGACTTGCAGGATAGAGTCAACAAAAATATCTCTCTCAATCTATCTTATTCGTGTCAATATTGGACCCACCATCTGGAAAGAACGGAGTTTGACTCAAGGCTTGCAAAACTAGTAGAGGGTATTGTTGGGTGTGAAAAGCTTCTGTATTGGTTTGAAACGCTGAGCCTTCTCAGTGGACTTGGACATGCTACGAGTGCTCTGGTGTCCACTATAGCCTGGCTAAAGGTGAGTGAACATGGTGATGCTTTATCTCATCTAATTTGAAGTCCAAGGATGGAAGTGGTTTTGACAATACCTTGACATGTGCACGAGATGGGATCAAATTTCTGCAGAATTTTGGCAGCATAATCTCACACAGCACCCCACACCTCTATGTATCTGCCCTACCATTTGCACCCTCACAGACAATGCTTTCAAGGATGCTTTTACCTAAATTTTCTTGCCTTGTTCAGATTTCTGTAGGAGGGCTGAAAGAATGGCCAACTGCTCAACTTGTACTTCAAGGCCATACTAGTGGGGTCTGCTCAGTTGGGTTCTCCCCTGATGGCAAGAGGATAGTGTCAGGGTCAGATGACAACACAGTGAGGATCTGGGATGCTGAGGGAGGGGTGCAGATAGGAGGTGCACTTGAGGGGCACACTGGTTGGGTCTGGTCAGTTGGGTTCTCCCCTGATGGCAAGAGGATAGTGTCAGGGTCCTCTGACAAGACAGTGAGGATCTGGGATGCTGAGGGAGGGGTGCAGATTGGGGGTGCACTTCAGGGGCACACTGGTTGGGTCTTGTCAGTTGGGTTCTCCCCTGATGGCAAGAGGATAGTGTCAGGGTCCTCTGACAAGACAGTGAGGATCTGGGATGCTGAGGGAGGGGTGCAGATAGGAGGTGCACTTGAGGGGCACACTGGTTGGGTCTTGTCAGTTGGGTTCTCCCCTGATGGCAAGAGGATAGTGTCAGGGTCAGATGACAACACAGTGAGGATCTGGGATGCTGAGGGAGGGGTGCAGATAGGAGGTGCACTTGAGGGGCACACTGGTCAGGTCTTGTCAGTTGGGTTCTCCCCTGATGGCAAGAGGATAGTGTCAGGGTCCTCTGACAACACAGTGAGGATCTGGGATGCTGAGGGAGGGGTGCAGATAGGAGGTGCACTTGAGGGGCACATTGCTCAGGTCTTGTCAGTTGGGTTCTCCCCTGATGGCAAGAGGATAGTGTCAGGGTCAGATGACAACACAGTGAGGATCTGGGATGCTGAGCGAGGGGTGCAGATAGGAGGTGCACTTGAGGGGCACACTGGTGGGGTCTGGTCAGTTGGGTTCTCCCCTGATGGCAAGAGGATAGTGTCAGGGTCAGATGACAACACAGTGAGGATCTGGGATGCTGAGGGAGGGGTGCAGATAGGAGGTGCACTTGAGGGGCACACTGGTTGGGTCTTGTCAGTTGGGTTCTCCCCTGATGGCAAGAGGATAGTGTCAGGGTCAGATGACAACACAGTGAGGATCTGGGATGCTGAGGGAGGGGTGCAGATAGGAGGTGCACTTGAGGGGCACACAGGTCAGGTCTTGTCAGTTGGGTTCTCCCCTGATGGCAAGAGGATAGTGTCAGGGTCCTCTGACAACACAGTGAGGATCTGGGATGCTGAGGGAGGGGTGCAGATAGGAGGTGCACTTGAGGGGCACACTGATCAGGTCTTGTCAGTTGGGTTCTCCCCTGATGGCAAGAGGATAGTGTCAGGGTCCTCTGACAACACAGTGAGGATCTGGGATGCTGAGGGAGGGGTGCAGATAGGAGGTGCACTTGAGGGGCACACTGGTCGGGTCTTGTCAGTTGGGTTCTCCCCTGATGGCAAGAGGATAGTGTCAGGGTCAGATGCCAACACAGTGAGGATCTGGGATGCTGAGGGAGGGGTGCAGATAGGAGGTGCACTTGAGGGGCACACTGGTCAGGTCTTGTCAGTTGGGTTCTCCCCTGATGGCAAGAGGATAGTGTCAGGGTCCTCTGACAACACAGTGAGGATCTGGGATGCTGAGGGAGGGGTGCAGATAGGAGGTGCACTTGAGGGGCACATTGCTCAGGTCTTGTCAGTTGGGTTCTCCCCTGATGGCAAGAGGATAGTGTCAGGGTCCTCTGACAACACAGTGAGGATCTGGGATGCTGAGGGAGGGGTGCAGATAGGAGGTGCACTTGAGGGGCACACTGGTCGGGTCTTGTCAGTTGGGTTCTCCCCTGATGGCAAGAGGATAGTGTCAGGGTCAGATGCCAACACAGTGAGGATCTGGGATGCTGAGGGAGGGGTGCAGATAGGAGGTGCACTTGAGGGGCACACTGGTCAGGTCTTGTCAGTTGGGTTCTCCCCTGATGGCAAGAGGATAGTGTCAGGGTCCTCTGACAACACAGTGAGGATCTGGGATGCTGAGGGAGGGGTGCAGATAGGAGGTGCACTTGAGGGGCACATTGCTCAGGTCTTGTCAGTTGGGTTCTCCCCTGATGGCAAGAGGATAGTGTCAGGGTCCTCTGACAACACAGTGAGGATCTGGGATGCTGAGGGAGGGGTGCAGATAGGAGGTGCACTTGAGGGGCACACTGGTGGGGTCTGGTCAGTTGGGTTCTCCCCTGATGGCAAGAGGATAGTGTCAGGGTCAGATGACAACACAGTGAGGATCTGGGATGCCGAGGGAGGGGTGCACACAGGTGAGTCTTGCCAACTAGTCATGTTTTCTGCCTTCAATGAACTAACCTGGGTTTTTCCAAGCCTTCTCAATCTGCTTTTCATCAGTCCCTTCACAGGCACTGCATGACAGTCAACAGCTCCTTGATGGCATCCAGTGGGATGATGTGAATGTGTGGCATGAACCAGTCAAGTTTTTTTATGATGGCTGGATCAGAGGTCCAAAGGGGAGATTGTTGCTCTGGATACCTCCAACATTCTGGCAGCCATTCTATTCTATGTGGACTACAATGGTCATTCCCAAAGGCAGGTGTGTGGAGCTGGATATGAGCCAGATGTTTCATGGGGCCCAGTGGCATGAATGTTCTAAGCCAGTTGTTTAGCTTCAGTGTGACCTTCATAAATTTGTATTATACAATGAATTCAGAATGCTGAGAGACTTGAAATTATAAATGTCTGATGATCTACTGGGCCCATGCCAGGGGCAATCCAAGTCCCCACCATCCAGCTCAATATCTTGCATTCCTTATTGCCCTCCATCAGGAAAAACCATTTTGGCTGTAGAGCCACTACAGCATGCTACATGTGACAGGTAGGCCCCCCACTGTACAGTGACTAGCAACTTATTAATTACTACATTTGAGACCAAATATACATGTATATATATCTGCATAAACATATAAATCATAAACTGGCCTGGATCCAATAGAAGTGGGTGATATCAGCCCTCACATCAATGGTGACAATACATATCTATGTAATAAGATGAGTTTAAGATTGAGGTTGGGTGGCTTGCACTGACTTGGAGATTGAAAACCACATGGCTTTTTGTGTGCCCAAACGGTAATCCTCATGGGCAGACTGGAGGTGCAACATCCAACATCGCCCATGGGTAGGCAATGCACCAAGGCAAGGCATGTGCCTACAGGGCTTCCCACAGGCCATGCCTGCTAATATCTAGAACCAGCCCAGATCCAGCAGAAATGGGATACTATACTAAGATTAAGGTTGGGTGGCTCGGACTGAGATCAAAAACCACATGGTTTTTTGTGTGTCCAAAAGGCAATTCTCGTGGCCAGACCCAAGTTGCGATGACCCACAAAGGCAAGGGACCGAGGGGAGGCATGCGCCTAGGGGGGTTCTCACAGGCCACACCCGCTAATATATAAGATGAGCCCTTCAGGCTCATGGCTGCTTCACAGCCTGCTGGGACATGCTGCATCCTAGTTGCCAACACAGGCTGCATCCCAGCTCAAGTGACAGGCTACATCCTACCTGTAGAGACAGGCACTTGCCAACCCCTGCATATGGGCATCCTCCCAACCCATGGCCAGCAATGTCTTGCTAACCCTTGCAGACACATGATCCCAACCCATTGCTGGTGATGTGCTGCCAACCCCTGCACACAGGGATGATCCCAGTGCATGGCCAGCACCATCCTGCCAACCCCTGCATACAGGCCTAATCCCAACCAATGTGACTGACCTCTGCATATTGGGCATCCTCCCAACACATGGCCAGCAACCTCACATAGCCAGTGATGTGCTGCTGACCCCTGCACACAGGCCAGATCCCAACCCATGCCAATGACCTCCTGTCAATGCCCACACATGGGCATAATCCCAACCCATGGTCAGCAATGTCCTGCCAACCCCTGCACACAGGCTGAATCCCAACTCATGACCAGTGACCTCCTGCCAACCCCTGCACACAGGCAACATCCCAAACTGTGGCCAGCAGCCCCCCCACCAAGCCCTGCACCATGGCCAGTGACCTCCTGCCAACCCCTGCACACAGGCCTGATCCCAACCCATGGTCAGCAGCCTCATGTGAACCCCTGCATACAGGCCTGATCCCATGCCATGGTCAGTAATGTCCTGCCCACTGCACTGAGCATGTTTACTAAGTGGACACCAGTGGACACCTGCCAGACATGGTGGACATTGTATGCTACATGTAGTCTATCTGAACTGGGGTGTGTATTTGTCCATCACCCTTACACAGGCTGGGGGTGAGCCTCTACCATGTAGCCTCATGCCAACCCCCAGACAGATAAGATCAGCTGGAAACCCCCATGAAAAAGTGACTGACATGGCAGTGATGTTGGCAAATCATGCAAAGATGAGACCAAATCCCTGCAAAAGGGAGTGATCAGGCCACTCTCAGTTCACATGTACCACTGGGCAACAGCCAGGCCCCCAAATCAACTGAAAATCTGGCCTAAATGCACCAGAAATGTAGTGATCAGCCCTTATCAGTGTAGTTTCCTGTCAGATAAGATTGGGACTGTGGGCTTCAACTGAGTCCGAAAAGCCACATGGTTTTTGTGTTATGAAAAAGGCAATTCACGTGGCCTTAGCTGAGCAAAGTGAAAGGAGCGAGAGGGAGCGAGGGAAGCGAGGGGAGCGAGATTGCCGAGATATGCAAAATAGCCGTCGACAATCGGCGATCTGAGCAGTCTCAGCAGTCTCACGCAGTCTCATGCCGGTCTCACAGCAGTCTCGCAGATTGCACATGGACCTTTCTCCATTCACTTTATAGATATATAAGATGAGCAGAGTTGCCAACTAGTAATGCTGCGCTCTTTTATCTCCCAAAATTTTGCACGGTCATGATTGGGCTCTGAACAAGGTCATCAGGATGTTGTAGTCGAACCAGTGGAGTCACAATCTCCCCCCCCTGCCTGGCACACCTGGACAACTCAACAATAGCAGGCATTGAATGGCACATTTTCCATCATCAACTCAACCATTTCTCTGTAGAGACCAAAAGGTCCGAGTAGTGATGCATTGGGAGCCATCAACATCAGACCTGCAAGCCAGTGAAAGACACGATGTACATTATTCAACCAATGCACCACAAAAGCATGGGATAGCAATGGACTATCCCAGTGAGACAAGAGAATCAAGGCTTGGTTGGCCCCTGGTTCTGCCTCCATGATGAGAAGCTAAGAGTGCCAATAATGCCAATGACCAGTAATGCTGTTCCTGCTCCTACAAGGCTAGGGACACACAAGTACCAAGCATTGTCAATATCGTCCTTACCCTTGACATCATTGATAAAGATCAACTCGTCCTTCATCTGTCCCTGCCTTCTTTGTTGGGTGACTCCCTCCTGTTCCAAGTACATGGACCCTTGGCCAGAGTAGGCACTCTCTAGGGCAGAGTGGCAGTGTGGGATATCCAATGAAGGCAATTCGAATTCATGCACCGATCTCGTTTGTCCGTAATCATTTGGATGTTGAGGTCTGAGTTCATTGCACGAGCATGGTCAAAATAATGGCTTGCAGCATCCCTGTCCCACTGCCACACCTCTGCATCATTTTCAGGTAGGAGTTGTGGGGGAACATGAATCAATGATAAAGTTGCATATGAAGCAGAGAGCACGACAGAAGTAGCACCTTCAAGATGGAGGAGTCCCACCTCCTGACATGGCTGCCCTGGTCCAATGGCACCACCGATACATTACACATAACAGGATGAAGTCCCTTGTGTGCTTCCTTCAGACTCATTCACATGACTCAACGATGTATGCGGTGGAAGGTAGCACGTAACTAATTTCATTGTGGCAGATGGGAGGTGGGCTAAGGGGGCAATAAAAACACATCAGCTGGCATGAGAACACATCTGAGAAAAGAACACATACACAAAGTGCCTCAAATGAATGCTTCCTCCCTATCTTTCCTGATATCAAAGAAGTTCAAAAGGACGAGACTAGCAGGATCCATGTTATATTCCACCTCAAGATCACAGTTGTATAGCATGGGGATTGGTGCGGATGGAGAAAGTTCCTGAGGTACAGGACCCACTACACTGGACGGCCAGTGACAGACTGGTCCTTTTCCAGATGCAAAGTTAACAGTCTTCTGATATCCAAGCTGTTCTTTGGCAGACAATGTTGGTGACGAGTGTATGGGGACAGGCACCTCAGCATCTGATGTCTGTGAGCTCTGCAGTGATGTGGTGAAACTGCTCCATCAGCAAAGTTACAACCAGTCTACTGGTCTGAGGTGTCTGATCTCATCTGAGTTTGTCTGCAAAACTTTAATTCAATTCATTTGAATATGCTGTGTTACATTCATTTGGCTGGTGTCAGACGTCTGCTTGTCTGCACCTGTCTGCATTGTCTGCTGCAGACGAACGCAGATGCAGTAGACTAGATGTAGTTTTGCTGATGTCGATATCTCCGATTCAGATACGAAGGCATAATAGTTATGGTTGATAATGCTGAAGTGGCGAGTGGAAGGCTGCGAAGTCCGCAGTTTGAGCTGCCACACCGAGTTGACGACGTCCACATTGCCATAAAGGCATCCCTGAGTTCACATATGTATGTTATGAGAGGGGATAGCGAAAACACAATGGTCATTCATTCAATATACATACCTTCATTACGGGCTGTTGACCCTCGACTCCAGCCAACAAGTAACCCCGTTCTATCACAACCTGGAGGAAGCTCCGTATGGGCACTCATACATGGGGAAGGGGGGTATAACTCATGGCGACGTTTTCCTCTGAGGACTCGGGTGGAACTAGTAACAGTACAGTTGCCTATGCGCGAACCACGGTCAGATTTCCTGATGGCAATGTCGAGCCATCACCTGCTCAAAGACTATGAATGGACAACCAACATATTAGCCACTGAAGACCAGCAACGACGTGCGATGAATCTCGAACGCACCTGATGCCAGGAATACATGTCCTTGACAGAAAGCGTCGCAGTTGTCCATTTCTATTACCTGAGAAGTCATGATCATTTTGTAGCTTGTGACGAGTCTGCTGACACGTGACTTGCATGCTTTCTCCTTGTCTCTCCTCACATCTTACTATTAGCGACGCATCTACTACCAACTAGACAACTAACCTCAAGTCCAGTATGTTGTTCAGCCAACAGGAAAACCAAAATTCGACCATATCTCCTGCTATTGGCACGCCCCGTGTCTGTTGATCGGGTTTGATCCTTCATCGTCAGCATATATAGGCTCTGTGGGTCCTTGCCGAAATAGAACCAGTCGCATCATGGTCACAGCTTACCTGCAGTCGCAGCTGGGATGTTATTGGTGATATTAACGCTTCTACTTTTTCCTTCCTCGCTCGCCTTTCTGTAACAGACAACTTCATCGGTGCATCTGACCATATTCAATCAAGCACGCGGTCGCGTAATGGAATATTAACAAACGCGCGCTCGCTGGGCTGTTGTTAAATCTGCACTGCATCCTCCATGGCAACTCTCTTCCCAAACACGCCCTCAAAGTATCGCTTCAACCCCGTCGCTCCATGCACGACCGCACCAACGACCCCGTCTGGACGTACGACCACAACCTTGGTCTCATGCTTCTCGACAATATACCCTCGGTATGCATGACCCACCTGATCGACGAGTACTTCCACGTCAATGAGTTGGCCTTCCTCTGAAGACGTCCAACTCTCGACATGCCCATCCGGTTCAGAAGGAGAACGAGGAAGCACGACTACTCGCCTGACTAACTCCTTTGGGACAACCTGCTGTAGCGTCCCGAGTACAGATTGCACGAAAGGGACAACCAAGGTTGGCGTAAAGATGATAACAGTGTGATGCGTTGACGCGAAGAGATCAAACATACGGATGTCCGCAGCCATTCCGTTCGACTGAGAACCAGTCGGGACATTGGATAATGTGCAGCTAGATGGAAGGATGGGCACGAGTCCTGGTGCATCAGGTGCACGATCGCCGGCTCGCAAGATGCCCTCCTGGATTTCCCCGTATGCATTTTGTACGGCTGGCACTCCCGAGTCATCGATGACGATCGGGCTAGTACGGTAGTTCACACCGAGCATATACATATTTTTTCCGCGACGCATTCCACGTTCAAGATTAGATTCTACATTCTTCGAGTTGTCGTTGTCGTCCGCAGTCGATGGCGGAGTATGATCGGCACCCGACTCGTCAAACATGACATTGTGCATCTCGGTAGTGTACCCCAGCATTTCCGCGATCACGGGGAGCCGTTCCGCAGTGTAAGTGCCTAGAAGGGATGCCGGGGAAAAGCCCTTGTAGACCAGTGCAATTTTCCAGGCGAGGTTAAGCTGTCAATGATATGTTAGCTCGAGTGTTCTGAATATGAGTTGGTCAGGTCTTACAGCATCCTGGACGCTCGAGTTCATGCCTTGGCCGCCAGCTGGACTGTGCACGCTAAAAGAAAGATCAGAAGGAAAATTGCTCCCAGTATATGTGCACACTCACTGGGCTGCATCTGAACTCGGTGGAAAACACTGATGAGCAAAACGAAAATCGAGCACATGGCATATCCATACCTCCAGCAACAAAAATCCTCCCCACTCCAAACTTGTTCACCATCCTCATGTTGGGTCTGGTCCACGCAGGCGTCAAAGTCCACACACTGAAGACACAACAAACGAGACGGACCTGAACTCTGAGACCCACATCACCTCTTTGACCTTGACACCGTCTCCGACGCCTATAAAGTCTCTTATACAGTTCACAAGGGCTTCTCTGTCATGAATGAGACCTTTCAGGTCAGTTGCGCGACTACTTAGGCCGAACTGCCATCCGTCTTCGCCAAGTTCGTCAGTAGGACGGAATGAGATCCTGCCAGTCGCAGCCCGTCAGCTGATGCCATGTTGTTGGTCGAGCAATACCATACATATCTTGCGACATCTGACCGAAAAAGTGCCAGTGCTGTGAAGATGAGTCAGCTCTCTCGCTCCTGTCATCCGTGAAGGAGTGATACATACATCCCGATCGAGGCCTTTTGCTTCTAAACGGATATCTCCTAGTAGTATGAAATCGTGTTCCCGAGTGGTTCCAAGAAAGGTAAGCCCGAGCTGCTTTCTCGTCATACCCTTGGCGCCATCGGCACCAATCAAATACGCCGCCTCTATATCCTCCTCAAATTCTTCCCTGTCGTCGCCACGGTGGTTAACAACCTTCGCCCTGACACACTTCTCATCTTGCGTGAATGAAATCAGTTGAGTACCTAATTCGACGGTGCAACCAAGCTTGACCAGGTGGTCGCCATGCCTCGAGGGTGGGTTGACCCATAAATTTAGCGTTATACTACAACATTTCCATTAGCGCGTAATTTCCTGTCTCCCCCCGGGATAACAACACTGGAACGACAGGATCATAGAAGTAAGTACCCACGTATGGGATTGCCGGTGTGGGTTCTGTATATTCTACAATGGGAAACGTATTGCGAGGTTCGAGCGACCCCCTGTTGTGTTCCTGCAGCGGCAAAAAGGGGGTTGCACGACCGTGGATCTCGGGAACATGCAGGAAGTGGAAGACTTCGAATGTGCGAGGCTGTGGGGGATTAGCGCTGTGTGTAAAGAATTATATGAGACGTGATGTACCTGAATGCCGGGACCACGCTGCCCGCATCGGTGCTGGAGTTCCTTCTCTATGATGCGCACGGGCACATTACTCCGGGCAAGCGTCAAGGCTGCGATCATGCCCGTTGGACCGGCCCCAACCTATAACTCCGATTTGACGGCCTGCGAGGGTAGGCAGAAAAAGTTAAACATACCACAAGCACAGGAGTCGTGCAAGCCGTCATGTTGTGTCTGAAATGTTTCTGTGTGGTTAAGCGGGGGTGATTGGTTGTCACGGATGTGAACCTGGAAGGAATGTTTAGCAGTAACCCTGGCCTTATGTACACTACAAATAAACTTCATCCGGGACCGTTTTCGAGTTTCACGGGCTCTTAATAAATGGTGAATGAGTCATCGAGCCAAAAATACTGGCCGGACTGTAGCGTCAGCCACAGCTTACAGGTGATTGATATGTAGCGGGGTCCAATGAAATTATGCCGGAGACCATAAGATACCCGAAAACGTACATACACAATCATTGCCCCAGTTCTGGTACGATGTTGACTCTGTCATGGAAAGGAACATCGTGTGATGAGTCCCACGTACCATGACTAAAATGTGGATGCATACCCCTTTCAAACCTGAGGCCTGAGACTCTGAGAGACGTCAATGATTTCCGAAATTAACGAGACGTGATCTTCCCGTAGTTGTGATGGCCACCTAACAGTCAGTGTAAAATGTTGCTGGGATGTCCGAGTCCGACCAGTTTACTTATGTACTGGTCCACACGCGCCGCTGCAGCGCCAACCCAGAATTCAAAAATACGGCTATGATCTTCTCGTATAGCAAAGGTCGCGTTTTCTGGGACAGATGCTCCTTCCAGTAGGTGCGCAGGGTCACCTGGAGGTAATTTACTCTTCCCCGGATATCCTGAACACTTTGTTTGATTTCCTTGGTGACATGGAAAAATAGGTGTGCGAAGAACAACACAGTGCGAGCCTCACCATGTTTTGCGTGCTTGACATTGGTCACCAGGTACTTCCAAACCTCTGTGTATTCCGGTAGATAAGCCATCCCTGACAATCATCGTAACATTCAGGACCGCAATGGAGAGCGACGGAGCAGGACTTTCCTTCATGCTCTTTTGGATGACGAAGATTGAGAGGATACTGAGGACCAATGCCGCCAGTTCGTGCGCCATACGAGACCAAGTTTCCCGCTCCAGAGATCTGAATGAATGCGGCAGAAGGTGTGTAGTCTACAGTTCTTCTGCTGCATCCACTGTGTAGATGCTGCCACGAAGTGTGGAAGTTCCTGGGTATTCAACATTCCATACAATGAGTGTGGCTTGTGATGGGGTTTTGGTCAGTACAGCCAGGCCACACACTCACGAAACGGCTTCTCCAGCTACAGATACCAACCACCAAATGGGACGGATATTATCAGAGACAAGATGTGAGACCCGGAATGGTTGTTACTTATGACTAGTAATTAAGACCTTTCCACTAGTACTCTGTTCTTCACCCCTAGTGTTGTGGTCCCCGCCTGTCAGAACAGCTGACAGGCGATAGTGACTAGGGAAAATCAAAGAAATCTCCGGACTACTTAACTTACGCAGAGTCAAGGCCTCTTCATAGTGACCAGACTCGATGGCACTTCCCAAAGCTTGGACAACGTCAGGGTTAGCCTCAATCAACTCCTCATACTGAGAAACGTCGCGCAGCGGGCCCCACTCATGCTTCACTATGGGGGCGACGAAAAGACCCCACACGAGTGTTCGGGCTACACGTTCCACGGACCACCAATCTTGGAAAAGCCGGACGATAGACAATACAAGGCATCTCCACATTGAATTTATTCCATTTCTCTTCAAGAGAGCTTTCCCGCGTCATGTGTTTGGCACTTACGGCAAGTTGGGGTTAAAAAGTGGAGTGTTTGTTTTGCCAAGATGACATACAACTGTGCATGCGTGACCCACCGATCTGGCTTGCCAAACGACCATGCTAATCGCCAAGTGACATGGTAACTGCAAGAGGTGGGGAATATGGATTTGGGGGTCACTAAAGTGTACTAGGTGTCGTACGTGCCTTTGAAGGTAGACGCTTATCGAAGATGCGGAGGGTATGTATGTGATCCAGAACGGAGGCTCATGGGTACCAAGTCCACAGATATTACAAAAGTCAGCGCTATTGGCACGCGCTGTGCCCTGCCGGAATAGAACTTAATTCTCCACAGCCGCGATTTACATACCTGTGATGCCAACGGGATTGTTATTGGTGATACTAATTTGTTCCTTCCTCGCTTGCTTGTCCATGCCATACAACGTCATCGGTGAAACTGTCCATATTCAATAAAGCGTGGTTATATAATGGGATATCAACAAACATATGCTCTGTAGGACTTTGTTAAATTTGTACTGCATCGTCCGTGGTAAGCATCCCCCCTTTCTTCCCAAATATGCCGTCAAAGTATTGCACCAACCCCAACACACCATGCACGACCGCACCGACTACCCCATCGGGACGTACAACCACAACTTTAGTCTCTTGCCCCTCGATAATATACCCTCGGTACGCATGACCCACCTGGTCGACCAGTACTTCCACGTCGAAGGCTTGATCTTCCTTTGAAGACGTCCGACTCTCGACACTCCCATCCGGTTGAGAGGAAGAACCAGGAAGGACGACTACTCGCTTGACTAACTCCTTTGGGACAACCTGTTGTAGTGTCGCGAGTACGGATTGCACGAAAGGGACAGCCAGGGCCGGTGTGAAAATGATAACAGTGTGATGCGTCGACACGAAGATGTCGAACATACGGGTGCTCCCAGTCATTTCGCTTGGGAGTGATACGACCGATTGAGAACTATGCGAGATATAGTAGGATACGAGTCCTGGTGCGTCAGGTGCACGATCGCCGCCTCGTAAGATGCCCTCCTGGATTTCCCCATATGCAAGTTGTACCGCTGGCACTCCCAAATCATCGATGACGATCGGGCTAGTACGGTAGTTAACACCGAGCATATACATATTCTTTCCGCGACGCATTCCGCGTTCGAGATTGGATTTTACATTCTTTGAGGTTCCGTTATCGTCTGCGATTGACGGCGGAGTGCATCCGGAACCTGACTCGTCAAACATGAGCTTGTGCATCTCGGTAGTGTACCCCAGCATTTCCGCGATCACGGGGAGCCGTTCAGCGGTGTAAGTATCCAGAAGGGATGCTGGGGAAAATCCTTTGTATACCAGCGCAATTTTCCAGGCGAGGTTAAACTATCGATGGTACATTAGCTCGAGTATTCTGGACTGGAGTGGATCAGGTCTTACGGCATCCTGAACGCTTGAGTTCATGCCTTGTCCACCCGCTATACTGTGCACACTGAAAGAAAGATCAGTAGGAAAGTTGCTCCCAACACATGTTCACACTCACTGGGCAGCATCTGAACTCAACGTAAAACACTGGTGAACAAAGCGAAAATCGAGCACATGGCATATCCATACCTCCAGCAACAAACACCCTCCCCACCCCAAACTCATTCACCGTCCTCATGTTGGGTCTATTCCACTTAGATATCAAGTCCACACAGAAGACTCAACAAACAAGACGGACCTGAACTCCGAGGCCCACACCACCTCTTTGACCTTGACATCGTCTCCAAGGCCTATGAACTCATTTATGCAATTCACAAAGGCCTCTCTGTTGTGGATGAGACCTTGCAGGTCATTTGTGCGACTACTCATGATGATCTGCCAACCATCCTTGCCAAGTTCATCAGTAGGACGAAGTGTGATCCTGCCAATCGCAGCCCATCAGTTGATGTCATGTTGCAGGTCGAGGGAAACCATACACATCTTGCGACAGCTGACCGAAGAAATGCCAGTGCTGTAAAGACGTGTCAGCCCTCGCGTGCCTGTCGCCTATGCGGAAGTGATACATACATCCCGATCAAGGTCTTTTGCTTCTAGACGGATATCTCCTACTACCATAAAATCATGTTCCCGAGTGGTTCCAAGAAAGGTAAGCCCGAGTTGTTTTCTTGTCATACCCCTGGCGCCGTCCGCACCGATCAAATACGCCGCCTCGATAATCTCCTCGACTTCTTTCCCATCGTCGCGGCGGTGCTTGAGAACCTTTGCTCTGACACACTTCTCATCTTGTGTGAATGAAACAAGTTCCGTGCCTAACTCGACGGTGCAACCAAGCTTGGCGAGATGCTCGCGTACGATTGCCTCGAGGGTAGGCTGACCCATAAATTTAGGATTATACTACAACGTTCCCCTTAGCGCATAATTCCATATCTTCCCACGAGATGACAACAGGGAATGGTAAGGTGGGTACCTACGTATGGGATTTCCGGCGTGGGTTCCGTATATTCTACCATGAGAAACGTATTGAGAGGATCGAGTGACCCCCTGTTGTGTTCCTGCATCGGCAGAAAAGGGGTTGCACGCTCATGGATCTCGGGAATCTGCAGGAAATGAAAAACCTCGAATGTACGAGGCTGCGAGGATTTAGTACAGTCGGTAAATAAGTATAGGCGACATGACTTACCTGGATGGCAGGACCACGCTGCCCACGTCGATGCTGGGGTTCTTTCTCTATGATGCGTACTGGCACATTATTCCGGGCGAGCGTCAAAGCTGCGATCATGCCGGTTGGACCGGCTCCGACCTATGATGCTGATTTGATAGTCTGCGAGGATAGGCAGAAAGAGTTGAACGTACCACAAGTACGGGAGCTGTGTACTTTGACATCTTGTCTCTGAAGAGTTTCTGTGGGTTACACGGTGGTGATTAGTTGTCACGGATGTGAACCCAGAAGGGGAGTTACGCACTGACTAGGGCCTTATATACACTACGAAATAAACGCCATTCAGAACCCTTTTCGAAGTTCCCAGACTCTTGATAAATGATGAATGAGTCATGGATCTGAAAAATACTGGTCAGGGCGTGGCGTCAGCTACAGCCCACAGATGATTGATACTTGAGCTGGAAGATCTAGCTGGACCCAATGAGATTCGGGCGGCGACCATAAGATACCCGATGGCGGACGTGCATACACAGCCATTGCCGCAGTTTTGAGATAATGATTCTGTTGCAGAAGGGAGACTTTGCACGATAAGTTGCACGTAATACTGTGGACAAAATGTTATCATCAGCTGAGGCCCGAACAGCACTGATAGACGTACATAAACGATTTCCGAAATCAACGAGACGGAAAATTAGGCAATTCCACTCGACCACGCTGATCAGTACAAAGCTTTTCCAATCTGTACTTTCCCCTTCTCGAGTAGTCTCGAACAGACACCTAACAGTTTACTGACCCTTCCTCCGACTCAAGCTGCCTGCTATGGAATCTGTTTCCTACCCGACGATAGTCCCTCGCCCGCTGCTGACTCGACCCCTCCAGTGTGGGTGTCTTACCCTCCACTCTCGGTGCACCTCGTCGCAAAAAAGATTGTCCCACGCAAAGTCTTTGCCATCGTAATAGCAAAATAAATAACAGACCGTCGCCAAGCACTGTAGCCACAGCCCGTCATTTCTGCTCTTCATCTCACGGCATATAGCCCTGTTTATGCCCTCACGGATCGAGGAAATCGGAACCACAATCAAGGTCGTTTCCGTCGCTACACGTGCTCTTGATCAGCTTACCGGCCCCGTCAGTTCTCCTGGCCGAGGAAATTTGGGACGCAAAGGCGATGGCAGGCGTGAGGGCGAGGACACTGACAACTTTGAGAACTGCCGCTGATGCGTAGTGGGCATGTGAACTTGGCTAGGGCTTCAAATGGTGCGTACGCTAGGCTGTCCTTGTGAACGACCAACGTCGTTAACTGCTTTTCGTAAATCGATGCCCCATGTGGGCCGTGCATTTGCTATTATCAATCGCTCAAAGAATACGCGTTCAGAGACGTCTGTACACGCGTTAATCATACCGCTTCGTCGTCGTAGGTGGAAGACTACCATTTGGACGATACGATCAACGTTGTACGGATCAACAATGCCATCCCCATACCGATTGTCCATTCCCAACTTAAAATGGAAAGCGATCGTTATGGTCTGCTTTTCGAATTCGAACGTCGCGAACATTGGGAGACAGTAGAGGAAGCTAACCATCGTATCGAAGAACTCGAAGCACAGGTCGCCATCAGGGAGACGGAACTGGAAACATGTACCCGTTTACCAAGTCAAGGAGTACCTGAAGGTGACACTGGTAGTCGTTTACCCGCACGAAAGATACCGACAAAAGTCCGTTTATGTGCGAAGCCACTCTCGGACAAGGGCTGTCTCCGTGTCCTGGAGAGCAACAGTGCACGAAATCGATCGGTATACTTGTGAAGGTAAGTGATTTGTTCCCCGCTCTTAGTGTCCCAGTGCTTGATATAACAAGGGGTAGCTGGAAGAGGCTAGACTCGCGGCGCCCTCACCGAGGGGCCCTGACTGTCGTCCCGAGGCATTTCAAAGTAGGACACCATTAAGTAATGGCAGTCGTTCCGTACGTTGCAAGAGCCCCGACACACAGGTACCGTGTGCCTCAACCACCCCACCCTCGAACCTTCCCCCTTATTACCTTCTCAAAACAATGCACTGCAGCATCGTCCATTTACCACAGAGCCTTTTGATTCCCCTTCAGCCATGTTGGCTATTGTTCAATTAAAGAACCACATACGCGAGATGTCTGCACAAGTTGAGGCCGCGAAAACTGAACGACAAGCCCTAGTCGCGACGGCCGCAAGACAACGGCGGGTATGTTGTCGCGTTGTCGTGGATACTGCTGTTTTTCGTTTATCCCAAGCTAGGAAACGTCTGGCATGGGGATGCATAACATGGAAGACGTTCTACGGACCGAGGAAGAGTGCGTTCGGTAAGTCCACATGTATTTGTTGGCCCTTACTATCGTGTACTGATACGGAGATAGGCTGTCTGCCCCAGTCTGTTATCTTCAAGAGCAGATGGACAAAGCCAAGGCCGAGAGGAAATTTCGCGAATCAGGACTTTTGAAAGAGATTGAAGTCTTACGGTCTCGGGTCAGGCGAACGTCTTCTGTGAGTGTTCCTATTACATTATTGGTATCTAGCAAACTCCCGTATCGCAGCCACTGGTCCCTGTCGATGCCAGTGTAACAGAAGAAAGTATGAAGCTTGTGACACCTCAGCCTACCTTGCTTTTATCCTCGCGGAGTCACGATACACCACCAGAGCCAGTTGACCCATCTCTCATCCCGTTACCTTTCTCTCCTGTGCGAACATCTTCCCCAACTGTCTCTACCGGACTTGCTTCTTCACGCAGTCCTACCTCACTCGATATGCGGCGAGTACAAAATGCCTTCACGATAGCTAGGGAAAATCCAGCGCAGAAAGAAGGCGCACTGGTTCAGTTGCGAACAGAGGCCGAAGATCTGCGACGACAAATAGTCCGCCACAGGACGGGTAGGCATGATATTTTGGATTGTGGATGTCTCTTTCTCCTGCTATCTATTTGCTTTCACGATTATCTATTTATCCCCTCGCGTATTCTGTTAACCTACGGACTTGTTGTCTTGTTTGTTATCGGTGTCAATGTAGCATATCTAGCCTGTTGTAACGGCATCTAGTGTCCTCCGTCTCTCTCCCGCTGCTGTCTGCTATGCGTGTTAAGGCCTTCGGGTGGAGGAATATGTTGCAAGTCGGGGAATTGAATATTCCTCCTCAGATGCACCGGGTCTGGAGGTTGCTTCACGTAGCTAATTTTTCTTGGAGGGGAAGGGACCCTACGTGGTTCTTCCGGAGCGGGAGACAGTGGACGTGAGGAAATGGGCGTGTTGGTGTACGACGACACTGCTATTCTCTTCGTTATGGAGTTCAAGGACAAGACTTTATGGCTTGATTGATGACCCGTAGCCGTGCCTCTGCCAGCTGGCCGACGTGTTCCCTGTGTACCACTGGCACCGGGAAGCATGGGGAACGCGCCTTCTGCCTTGCGAGCCTCCTCGATAGCCCGATTCCGTTCCTCCTCTTCTTTCGCGACCTGCCTCCTCAATTCCTCCAGTATCTGGGCGACTAACGCCGATCGACGGGTGTTATCAAAGAACGACTCTCTACAGTGTGGGCATGCGTAGTGCGGTAGGTTGAGATTGCAAAGCACAAGGCCACAGCCATAGCAAAGGGGAATGTAGGTAGATAGGCCATGTTCCCTGGCTGAACATATGTATTGGTATGGGATGGAATATAGAGAACTCGGATACGTACCTAGACAGAAACAACCGCCCTTGGGGTCTTTCTCCTTCCCGGAGGCGTATTCTACATTGTGAAGGCGGGTTTCGAGAGCTGAGATGGCCTTGCTTTTGGGAGGCCCCGCCTGGCTCTTTCCCTTCCTTTTACCTGCTGTTTTGCAGGGGCTGTAGTGGGCTGTCGTGTTGGTATGAGATCAGATGTTAGGGATCCGGATGATATCCAAGGCATGTTGGGTGTCAAAGTCAAGTCAGCTTTCTTTCACTACAACCGCGATGGCCTCCACATCGAGTGCACCACCGTACTACGTGCTTGCATCTCACAACACGCTCCAGTCAAATACATCCGCACAGGCCTCAAGCGTATTCGGCCATGTCGATATACAATATCGCCACGCCGACGACTCTTCGCTGTCCTTACTTCCCAGTCACCCAGACGAGCATGTATTCGTCCTCTACCACGACCCAGACAACCCTGCAGCGCCGACCATCAAGAGCACCTCGAGCCAGTTCGCTCTTTCAGGTGTCAAGGTCTCACAGGCGCCAGGGGCTAGTATGTGCGAGGACAAAAACCCTAACATGTATGTCCTGCAAGTGACGTCCGTCGGTGCCGATCCCAGCCAGTACGCGAGCTAAGTTATATGATGAGATCTGATGCCACACTAAGTCGAAATGACCACAACCGTAGCGTCAGTTTAGAATCGTCACAGGCATATTTACAGAACCCTCGGGCATTGGTTACACGCTTCAAGCAAAGGTACCCCAGCTCGTGCTCCTAACGCGATATGATCTAGCTCAGTCTCCAGCCAGGAACCATGTCATTCGCAGTATCTTGGAGTATCCGGGGTAGAGGGGAGCCGAAATCCTGCACCTCAAGGCTTTCCTGGACCCCACCCAGGCGATGCTGATGGCATTGGTTCGCAATTGATTCGCATCACCACCCGGTTATCGATGTATTACTGTAATGCTGCTAAGTTATGTTGTTGCATGGTGACATAGACTAAATTTTCATGCGTGGCAGGGCTCAAACAACGTAAGTGTTCTCAAGGTTTGATGTACTTACGGTGTTCTGCAGGTTCCGCGCTCAACTATATTGAGCTGACAAGGATGGCATGTATAGACTGTCGGTGTCGGTGACACAATGGATGTAATGCATCGAGCCGCGAATCCGTAGCTTGAAATTGCCAGCAGACCAACCAGCACGATGATACAAACTTTTCGGATCGTTGGTTTTTGTTGCCAGTCGGACCGGCAGAGTTAAGGTCTCTCCCCCTCCCCGACACACAGGGACAACTCAACAGGAGCAGGACCTCAGTGGTTATATATTGACGTTATTGAAACCGTGCAGGCATTGCATGGACATTTTTCGTCAACTTCATGGATCCAACTGCCATCACCTCAACTCTTTCTCTTTAGCGACCAAGGGATCCGAGTAATGATGCCGTGGGACCCCCCATTCTTGCAACAATGTCGGCCCTGCAAGTCATTGGTAAAGACAATGTATATTATTCAACCAACGCACAACGAAAGCATGAAAGAATAGCAATGAATTTACAGTCAATAGTATATGCTGGGCTGAGCACGGACTATCCTGGCGAGGAAGGGGAATCGGGGCCCCTGGTTCCGCCTCCAGGTTGAAAAGTTAAGAACGCCAATAAGGCCAACAACCAGTTATGCTGTCCCAGTAGGGACGTACAGGCACCATGCGTTGCCAATATCCCTTACCCTTGAAATCATCAATAAAGATTAACTCGTCCTTCGTCCGTTCCTGCCTTCTTCGGCGGACAACTCTCCTGGTCCGAGTACATGGATCCTTCACCAGAATAGACACTCTTCGGAGCAGAGACTTCCAATGAGGGCATTTCGAGTACATCCACAGATCTAGTTTGCCCGCTTCTTTAGTCCGTAATCACCGGTATGTCGAGATCTGTGTTCGTCGCTACTCGCACGGTCGAAATAACGGCCTGCAGCATCTCTATCCCGCTGCCACGCCTCTGCTCGATTTTCAGATTGGGACTGCGGGATAACGCGGATCGATGACGAGGTTGCATATGAAGCAGAGAGCACGACGGAAGCGGCACCTTCGAGATGAAGGAGTCCAGCTTCCAGATACAACTGCCCTAGTCCAGCGGCACCACCGATACAGTGCACGTAATAAGATAGAGTCCCTTGTGTGTTTTCGTCAGTCTCTTTCACGAGGCTCAAGGATGTATGCGGTGGGTGTCACGCTCGCCTAAAGGACACGTTCAAGAAAAGAACACGTACACGAAGCACCGAATGCTTCCTCCCTATCTTTCCTGATATCAAGAAGTCCGATGGAAAAAAGGACGAGACTAGTGGGATCCATGTTAATTTCACCTCAAGGTCAGGGTCGTATAGATGGGGATCGGTGCGGATGGGGAAAGTTGCTGAGGTACGAGACCCACCACAAGGGACGGCCAGATGATAGTCTGGTCCTCAAGTTAACAGTCTTTCGGAAGGCGAGTGCAATGACTCTAGCGAGGAGAACGATGACAGAGCGTGGGGCTGGATAACTGACGAGACATGTCCAGATACAGCTGGGGCCACCCGCCGACGATATCCAGCCTGTTCTTCAGCGGATGATGTGCACGACGAGTGTGCGGGGGATGAAGTTACAGGCTCCTCAGCGTCTGACGTTTGTGTGCTCTCTAGTGATGCAGCGAAGCTGCTCGATATCTCCGGGTCAGGTACAAAGGTGTAAGACGGTTGGGTAGATGCGGTTGATAACGTCGAAGTGGTGCGTTCCCGCGAGGAAGGCGAAGTCCGCGGTTCGAGCTGCCACAGGATTGACTTGTACTTGTGTCTGGCGGGCGACGTCCGAGGCGTCCCTGAGTTCACATAAGTATCGTATGAGAGGGATGAGAGGGGATAGCAAGTCATTCATTCAATATGCATACCTTCACTACGGGCTGCTGACCCATGATTCCACTCTGTTCTATCACAGCTTGGCATACTCCAGATGGGCACTCCTATATGAGAGGTGTATGACGATGCGGTTACTTTGTTCGTTGTGGGTTTCAAGGACATGACTTTGTGGTCTGATTGGGGACCCTCATACTAGACCCTCGTCGCAGAAACGACGCACTTGGTCATCTTCGTCGTAATAGCAAACATAATGTCCGTGGACGGATAGCAGTCCTAATAGCAGACCATCGCCGAGCACTGTAATCGCAGCCCCCCTCATATACGGGTCGAGGAAATCGGAACCACAACCAAAGTGGTATCCGTAGCTACGAATACGCGTTCGGAGAATTTGTTGTCTGGACTTGCGACGATCGCGTCGTTCTGTCGTCGTAGTTGAAAGACCCACATGGACGATACGACCAACGTTCGAGTAGCCATACCCATTTTCCCCATCCGAGTGGATATCGTCGGGGTCGCATATCCCAGTGGGGAGCTTCAAACCTACCATGGTTGAGGTGGTCTGTTCGTTCGCATTACACGACTAGGGATGATCGTCGCTGGTCTAGCTGCAGCTTTTGCGGTTGGACCAGAAAAGTCATCGCTGCGGGTCTAAGAACTGGAGATTCGATCGAGATTGAAAGGTCTGTAAAGGAAAGAAAGATTCAAACGAGTAAGAGGGACGTGATGGTGTTTCGCGTCGGTAGGTATTGGGTGACAGGATGTTCCTAAGAACGGGTGCGTGGTGTCTGTGGCGGAGGATCTTCATACGTGAAAGGTATTCGGGACTCGCTTGGTATGACCTAGTAGAGATCATTCAAGTGTGTGGTCCTGGTATTACCAGGTTGATATTCATCGCTGGGATCGACAGCACGCTTCTCGCACTACACGGATCCAAAGGTGAGTTTCCATCAAGCAACCAGCCGAGAGACTTCATCGAGTTCTTGGGGGCAATCAGATGACTCAGCTCTCAGCAAGGCGTCACCAACACAACAAGGAGGATCATTAATCATTGGTGACACGGGGTCTCTCGACTTCGAAGCCTGCAACCATTCACAGGCAGGCTGCTGGCGGGCATGGTGTTCGGGGGATCATAATTGGTGGGTGGAGCGACGGCCTATGTACGTAGGACGAAAAGCAACACCGTCCCATCTTGCTCCGTCACGTATCTTCTGCGTATCAAGCATCCCATGATTCAGTTGGCCTATCCATACGGAAAGCCATCCGTCTTACATACCACAGATCATAGGTGTCGATACACCAAACCAACGCCATCATAGCATGATATAACTCTCAGATCAAACCGGGATACACCTCCACAGTCCGCATGCACGACCACTGGGGCGTGTTGTGTCTGTACAAGATCGCCGTACTGTAATGTGCCAATGAGTAGGTTAGAAGACAATGTATACGAGGACGGGAACAAGGAATGGTAGTGCATACCTGTCGGCGGCCGGTAAGCCCCCAAAAGCGACAAACTACTCGCCGATGCCCGCATTCATGTGTAGCTGTCCAAACCTCCAGCACAACGATAAGATCCAACCCTTCCTAGCTCAGAGACACCCGCTGCCCAGTCTGGGACCAATGATTTACTCCATGATTTTGACCCATCCCAACACTGTCATGGGCTGTGTCATAACATCCGTCAAGAGGATATGTCGATGTCTATCTCAATTGATCATGGCCCACCAAGATGAGGTTGGGCATTGAATTTGGCACTACTATGGAAGGCAGTTGAGAAGTGCGTCATCAACAAGGAAGAACGGGACTGACGACGATGTCATTCGGAAGGATGCGTGTGGACCACAGCGAGGAACGAGCTGGCTAGCAGAAACACACCAAATTCACTGCAGTGCTGGTCCGTGCGCCACCTGCAACGTGTTGACGGCGTCTAATCTCGAACTTCCTTGCTTACACTCAACTTCAAACCAAAGTTCCAATCTGTGATATACCTATTTCTCAATGGCTAGAACACAGTCAAAGAAACGTCGTCTTTTCGGATTTGTGAAGTCATCCGACTCAACAGCTGGCCTTGCCTCGGTTTGTAACCGTCCCTTCCCTAAGATTTACTTACCGATCTGCAAAAATCAGTCGCCAGGACGGTGTGAGGCTCGCGCAGGGCATTTAGCCGCTATGGCTGAAACCTCGAGCATGGCTTCTCCGAGTAGGTTCGCCTTAATGAAGAAGCGCTTCTTCAGTCGGTCGTACCAAGGACCTTCAACCACCCCCGCGACAGACCTCGCTGATACATGGGCCGGTGGGGGAGCTCTGGAGCATCAGGAACCGTCCCAGGCAGTTCGTGATTTGGATGTATGTGACCCATCCCATCCAATCGACGTCACGGTGATGAATCATTCATGGAACAGGCTGTCGCGACAAGTACTAGTGGAGGAGCGCAGGGGCAAAAAGAGAAGCTCCCCGTAGCTCTGCCTAAGGATGTATGTGATCTGTGATGTTCAGTTACACAATGATTAAGTGATTCTGATGGACAGGCTGAAAAGTCAATCGCCAAACTAGAACCAGAACCCACGTTAGCATCGGCTGGTATGGATATCGATGCGGCGGCCAAAGAATTCGACGGCATTCATTCCATCCCGCACATCGCACAAGGTGCTGTAGATGTCGTCTATGACGCCAATACTACTTTCTCTGGGGTTCAGAATTCGAGCGATACGTATCTCAAACCCTTCAAAGTGTTTAATCAAGTGGTTTCCACTCTTTCCAACGTAGGTTTTTCATGTTTTGCATACACACAATGATCGCATGCGTGCACCAGGTCCACCCCTACGCACAAGCTGCGCTAGGCATCTTGACCGCTGCTTCTCAGGTTCGTTTCTGCTTACTACTGACATTTCCGTACCGTACCTCACATTGCCGTCTATAGCTGGTTATCAATCAAGCCAATTTAGACAAGGCGGTGTTCAATCTCCTCGACATGATGAAAAGCATCTACGTGTTTCTTACGGAGGATGAAAGTATCAACAGTATCGACAAAATGAAAGATACCCTCGCAAAGATCGCACGAGCGATGAGCGACTCTGCGTGGTTTATTAGCAACTATTCTGCAACAACCAACTTCTGTGGGTTATGTAATCTTCATCTCGGCTTCCATATCTTTACACAACACGTCTTCAGGGAGAAGATTGGGAAAGAACATTTTCTCTGAGACACAGACCGTCGTCAATGTCCACGTGAAGACCCTAGACAGCCTCATGCAACAATACCGTGATCGTGCCGTTCGGGACATTCAGGTTAACACATACCGCATCGCTGAATACTTGACTCGCATGTCTGAAGACTCCAGTCTGGACGGCATGGCCTATGCAGATGGCGCGGGACTCAACCTGACGAAGAAATGTCTCGACGGTACGAGGACGGAGATTTTGCGGGAAATCATGGAATGGATTCACGATGCTGACGTCAATGCTCCGCGCATCTTGTGGCTTCACGGGCAGGCCGGAAGGGGAAAATCGGCCATTGCACATACAATTGCGTCATGGGTCAAGGACGTTGGAGGACTTGGGTCTTGCTTTTGTTTTGCTCGTGACAGGCACACTGAACGCCGGGAGGAGAAGATTCTGACGACCATTGCCCGTGATTTGGCTGACCGAGAGCCCGGATTTCGGCGCGCACTGGCGGACATCGTCGCAACCGACCGCTCTCTCAAGACCACGGCTGACGTGACGCAGCAGTGGCAGCGACTGATTTTAGAGCCGTTGTCTAAGGTCGACGGGATGATCGTTGGGAATGTGGTCGTGGTGATAGATGCCCTGGATGAAAGTGGGCCGGACGCTTCAAGGAAGCACATCTTATCTCTACTCAAATCGCCGGAAGCCGCCCACCTTCCCTCAAACTTCCGCATTCTTCTGACATCCAGACCGCTGCCAGACATCGAACGTGTCCTGAGTATCGCTGTGCACGTGAAGGCCACCTCGTTGGACGCCGTATCTGCACAATTTGCAGAGCGCGACATCCGACTCTATGTTACCACCGAGTTTCAGGGTCATCCGGTGATTGGACCCACGGAAGTTCAGAACATTGCTCAGAGATCGGATGGTCTATTTGAGTGGGCTCGTCTAGCCTGCGAGTTCATCAAGCCCAATAGGCCAGGTCGGACGATAATGGAGCGCTATAACGAGGTGATGTTCACTCGCCGCGGAGCTGGGGGAACCTTGTTGGACGTCATGTACAAAACAATCCTGCAGGACACCGTGCCGCAAGATGTCATCACACTTACACGATTTTGCTCCGTAATGCAACAGATCATGTCGACGTCCGTTCCTCTGCCATTGTATGCCCTGAATGCGATGCGAAGTCACTTCCCCCCAGAGGAAGACTATTTCGACATGATGATCATTCTCGAATTCATGGCACCGCTGTTGAGCGGGATCGTGGACAGGTGCTCTGTTGTCCGACCTCTCCATGCATCATTCTATGACTTCCTTACCGACGATAGCCGGAGTGGGGTGTACTTTGTTGGTGCATCTGACATGCACAAGCTCCTCGCCTTCGCATCGTTGGAGACCCTTCGTAATGACCTTAAATTTAATGTTTGTGGATTGGAGAGTTCTTACTGCAGCAACTCTGAGGTCATCGACTTGCAGGATAGAGTCAACAAAAATATCTCTCTCAGTCTATCTTATTCGTGTCAACATCGGGCCCACCATCTGGAAAGAACGGAGTTTGACTCAAGGCTTGCAAAACTGGTAGAGGGTATTGTTGGGTGTGAAAAGCTTCTGTATTGGTTTGAAATGCTGAGCCTTCTCAGTGGACTTGGACATGCTACGAGTGCTCTGGTGTCCACTATAGCCTGGCTAAAGGTGAGTGAACATGGTGATGCTTTATCTCATCTAATTTGAAGTGCAAGGATGAAAGTGGTTTTGACAATACCTTGACATGTGCACGAGATGGGATCAAATTTCTGCAGAATTTTGGCAGCATAATCTCACACAGCACCCCGCACCTCTATGTATCTGCCCTACCATTTGCACCCTCACAGACAATGCTTTCAAGGATGCTTTTACCTAAATTTTCTTGTCTTGTTCAGATTTCTGTAGGAGGGCTGAAAGAATGGCCAACTGCTCAACTTGTACTTCAAGGCCATACTAGTGGGGTCTGGTCAGTTGGGTTCTCCCCTGATGGCAAGAGGATAGTGTCAGGGTCCTCTGACAACACAGTGAGGATCTGGGATGCTGAGGGAGGGGTGCAGATAGGAGGTGCACTTGAGGGGCACACTGATCAGGTCTGGTCAGTTGGGTTCTCCCCTGATGGCAAGAGGATAGTGTCAGGGTCAGATGACAGCACAGTGAGGATCTGGGATGCTGAGGGAGGGGTGCAGATAGGAGGTGCACTTGAGGGGCACACTGGTCGGGTCTTGTCAGTTGGGTTCTCCCCTGATGGCAAGAGGATAGTGTCAGGGTCCTCTGACAACACAGTGAGGATCTGGGATGCTGAGGGAGGGGTGCAGATAGGAGGTGCACTTGAGGGGCACACTGGTTGGGTCTGGTCAGTTGGGTTCTCCCCTGATGGCAAGAGGATAGTGTCAGGGTCCTCTGACAACACAGTGAGGATCTGGGATGCTGAGGGAGGGGTGCAGATAGGAGGTGCACTTGAGGGGCACACTGGTCGGGTCTTGTCAGTTGGGTTCTCCCCTGATGGCAAGAGGATAGTGTCAGGGTCAGATGACAACACAGTGAGGATCTGGGATGCTGAGGGAGGGGTGCAGATAGGAGGTGCACTTGAGGGGCACACTGGTTGGGTCTTGTCAGTTGGGTTCTCCCCTGATGGCAAGAGGATAGTGTCAGGGTCCTCTGACAACACAGTGAGGATCTGGGATGCTGAGGGAGGGGTGCACACAGGTGAGTCTTGCCAACTAGTCATGTTTTCTGCCTTCAATGAACTAACCTGGGTTTTTCCAAGCCTTCTCAATCTGCTTTTCATCAGTCCCTTCACAGGCACTGCATGACAGTCAACAGCTCCTTGATGGCATCCAGTGGGATGATGTGAATGTGTGGCATGACCCAGTCAAGTTTTTTAATGATGGCTGGATCAGAGGTCCAAAGGGGAGATTGTTGCTCTGGATACCTCCAACATTCTGGCAGCCATTCTATTCTATGTGGACCACAATGGTCATTCCCAAAGGCAGGTGTGTGGAGCTGGATATGAGCCAGATGTTTCATGGGGCCCAGTGGCATGAATGTTCTAAGCCAGTTGTTTAGCTTCAGTGTGACCTTCATAAATTTGTATTATACAATGAACTCAGAATGCTGAGAGACTTGAAATTATAAATGTCTGATGATCTACTGGGCCCATGCCAGGGCAATCCAAGTCCCCACCATCCAGCTCAATATCTTGCACTCCAGCCATCAATGTCAGACCTGCAAGCCAGTGAAAGAGACAATGTACATTATTCAACCAACACACCATGAAAGCATGGGATAGCAATGGACTTGCAGCCAATAGTATATACCAGACTGAGCATGGACTATCCCAGTGAGAAAAGAGAATCAAGGCTTGGTTGGCCCCTGGTTCCACCTCCATGATGAGAAGCTAAGAGCGCCAATAATGCCAACAACCAGTAATGCTGTTCCCACTCCTACAAGGCTAGGGACACACAAGTACCAAGCATTGTCAATATTGTCCTTACCCTCGACATCATCAATAAAGATCAACTTGTCCTTCATCTGTCCCTGCCTTCTTTGTCAGGTGACTCTCTCCTGCTCCAAGTACATGGACCCTTGGCCAGAGTAGGCACTCTCTGGGGCAGAGTGGCAGTGTGGGATATCCAATGAAGGCAATTTGAATTCATGCACTGATCTCATTTGTCCATAATCATTTGGATGTTGAGGTCTGAGTTCATCACACAAGCATGGTCGAAATAATGGCTTGCAGCATCCCTGTCCCGCTGCCACACCTCTGTGTCATTTTCAGGTAGGAGTTGTGGGGGAACATGAATTGATGATAAAGTTGCATATGAAGCAGAGAGTACGACGGAAGTAGCACCTTCAAGATGGAGGAGTCCTGCCTCCTGACATGGCTGCCCTGGTCCAATGGCACCACCAATACATTACATGTAACAGGATGAAGTCCCTTGTGTGCTTCCTTCAGACTCATTCACATGACTCAAGGATGTATGTGGTGGAAGGTAGTGCATAACTAATTTCATTGTGGCGGATGGGAGGTGGGCTAAGGGGGCAATAAAAACATGTCAGCTGGTGTGAGAACATGTCTGAGAAAAGAACACATACATGAAGCACTCAAATGAATGCTTCCTCCCTATCTTTCCTGATATCAAAGAAGTTCAAAAGGACAAGACTAGTGGGATCCATGTTATATTCTGCCTCAAGATCACAGTTGTATAGCATGGGGATTGGTGCAGATGGAGAAAGTTCCTGAGGTACAGGACCCACTACACTGGGTGGCCAGTGACAGACTGGTCCTTTTCCAGATGCAAAGTTAACAGTCTTCTGATATCTGAGCTGTTCTTTGGCAGACGATGTCAGTGATGAGTGTATGGGGACAGGCACCTCAGTGTCTGATGTCTGTGAGCTCTGCAGTGATGTGGTGAAACTGCTCGATATCTCCAATTCAGATACAAAGGCATAATAGTTATGGTTGATAATGCTGAAGTGGCGAGTGGAAGGCTGCAAAGTCTGCAGTTCAAGCTGCCATGCCGAGTTGACAACATCCACATTGCTGTAAAGGTGTCCCTGAGTTCACATATGTATTTTATGAGAGGGGATAGCGAAAACACAATGGTCATTCATTCAATATACATACCTTCATTACGGGCTGTTGACCCTCGACTCCAGCCAACAAGTAACCCCATTCTATCACAACTTGGAGGAAGCTCCATATGGGCACTCATACATGGGGAAGGGGGGTATAACTCATGGCGATGTTTTCCTCTGAGGACTTGGGTGGAACTAGTAACAGTACAGTTGCCTATGCACGAACCACAGTCAGATTTCCTGATGGCAATGTTGAGCCATCACCTGCTCATAAGACTATGAATGGACAACCAACATATTAGCCACTGAAGACCAGCAATGACATGCGATGAATCTCGAATGCACCTGATTCCAGGAATACATGTCCTTGACAGAAAGCATTGCAGTTGTCCATTTCTAGTACCTGAGAAGTCATGATCGTTTTGTATCTGGAATGAGTCTGCTGACATGTGACTTGCATGCTTTCTCCTTGTCTCTCCTCACATCTTACTATTAGTGATGCATCTACTACCAACTAGACAACTAACCTCAAGTCCAGTATGTTGTTCAGCCAACAGGAAAACCAAAATTCAACCATATCTCCTGCTATTGGCACGCCCTGTGTCTGTTGATCAGGTTTGATCCTTCATCGTCAGCATATATAGGCTCTGTGGGTCCTTGCCAAAATAGAACCAGTCGCATCATGGTCACAGCTTACCTGCAGTCGCAGCTGGGATGTTATTGGTGATATTAACACTTCTACTTTTTCCTTCCTCGCTCGCCTTTCTGTAACAGACAACTTCATTGGTGCATCTGACCATATTCAATCAAGCACACAGTCGTGTAATGGAATATTAACAAACGCATGCTCGCTGGGCTGTTGTTAAATCTGCACTGCATCCTCCATGGCAACTCTCTTCCCAAACACACCCTCAAAGTATCACTCCAACCCCATCACTCCATGCATGACCGCACCAACGACCCCATCTGGACGTATGACCACAACCTTGGTCTTGTGCTTCTCGACAATATACCCTCGGTATGCATGACCCACCTGATCAATGAGTACTTCCACATCAATGACTTGGCCTTCCTCTGAAGATGTCCAACTCTCGACATGGCCATCCAGTTCAGAAGGAGAACAAGGAAGCACAACTACTCGCCTGACTAACTCCTTTGGGACAACCTGCTGTAGTGTCCTGAGTACAGATTGCACGAAAGGGACAACCAAGGTTGGCATAAAGATGATAACAGTGTGATGCATTGATGTGAAGAGATCAAACATATGGATGTCCGCAGCCATTCCATTTGACTGAGAACCAGTCAGGACATTGGATAATGTGCAGCTAGATGGAAGGATGGGCACGAGTCCTGGTGCATCAGGTGCATGATCACTGGCTCGCAAGATGCCCTCCTGGATTTCCCCATATGCATTTTGTATGGCTGGCACTCCCAAGTCATCGATGATGATCGGGCTAGTATGGTAGTTCACACCGAGCATATACATATTTTTTCCACAATGCATTCCACGTTCAAGATTAGATTCTACATTCTTTGAGTTGTTGTTGTTGTCTGCAGTCAATGGCAGAGTATGATTGGCACCCAACTCGTCAAACATGACATTGTGCATCTCAGTAGTGTACCCCAGCATTTCTGTGATCATGGGGAGCTGTTCCACAGTGTAAGTGCCTAGAAGGGATGCCAGGGAAAAGCCCTTGTAGACCAGTGCAATTTTCCAGGCAAGGTTACATAAGCTGTCAATGATATGTTAGCTTGAGTGTTCTGAATATGAGTTGGTCAGGTCTTACAGCATCCTGGATGCTCGAGTTCATGCCTTGGCCACCAGCTGGACTGTGCATGCTAAAAGAAAGATCAGAAGGAAAGTTGCTCCCAGTATATGTGCACACTCACTGGGCTGCATCTGAACTCGGTGGAAAACACTGATGAGCAAAACGAAAATTGAGCACATGGCATATCCATACCTCCAGCAACAAAAATCCTCCCCACTCCAAACTTGTTCACCATCCTCATGTTGGGTCTGGTCCATGCAGGCATCAAAGTCCACACACTGAAGACACAACAAATGAGATGGACCTGAACTCTGAGACCCACATCACCTCTTTGACCTTGACACCA
The DNA here is from genome assembly GCA_024613145.1 of Pisolithus marmoratus. NCBI lineage: Eukaryota > Fungi > Basidiomycota > Agaricomycetes > Boletales > Pisolithaceae > Pisolithus > Pisolithus marmoratus. Next base: position 34,438 of record JANFAE010000343.1, on the reverse strand, counting down.
TCTCCAATGCCTATAAAGTCTCTTATACAGTTCACAAGGGCTTCTCTGTCATGAATGAGACCTTTCAGGTCAGTTGTGCGACTACTTAGGCCAAACTGCCATCCATCTGAGCCAAGTTTGTCAGTAGGACGGAATGAGATCCTGCCAGTTGCAGCCTGTCAGCTGATGCCATGTTGTTGGTCGAGCAATACCATACATATCTTGTGACATCTGACCGAAAAAGTGCCAGTGCTGTGAAGATGAGTCAGCTCTCTTGCTCCTGTCATCTGTGAAGGAGTGATACATACATCCTGATCGAGGCCTTTTGCTTCTAAATGGATATCTCCTAGTAGTATGAAATCATGTTCCTGAGTGGCTCCAAGAAAGGTAAGCCCAAGCTGCTTTCTCGTCATACCCTTGGTGCCATTGGCACCAATCAAATATGCCACCTCTATATCCTCCACAAATTCTTCCCTGTCATCGCCATGGTGTTTAACAACCTTCGCCCTGACACACTTCTCATCTTGCATGAATGAAATCAGTTGAGTACCTAATTCGATGGTGCACCCAAGCTTGACCAGGTGGTTGTGCAAGATTGCCTCGAGGGTGGGTTGACCCATAAATTTAGCATTATACTACAACATTTCCATTAGCATGTAATTTCCTGTCTCCCCCCGGGATAACAACATGGAACGACAGGATCATAGAAGTAAGTACCCATGTATGGGATTGCCAGTGTGGGTTCTGTATATTCTACAATGGGAAATGTATTGCGAGGTTTGAGCGACCCCCTGTTGTGTTCCTGCAGTGGCAAAAAGGGGGTTGCATGACCATGGATCTTGGGAACATGCAGGAAGTGGAAGACTTCGAATGTGCGAGGCTGTGGGGGATTAGTGCTGTGTGTAAAGAATTATATGAGACATGATGTACCTGAATGCTGGGACCATGCTGCCTGCATTGGTGCTGGAGTTCCTTCTCTATGATGTGCACAGGCACATTATTCCGGGCAAGTGTCAAGGCTGCAATCATGCCCGTTGGACCAGCCACAACCTATAACTCCGATTTGATGGCCTGCGAGGGTAGGCAGAAAAAGTTAAACATACCACAAGCACAGGAGTCGTGCAAGCCATCATGTTGTGTCTGAAATGTTTCTGTGTGGTTAAGCAGGGGTGATTGGTTGTCACAGATGTGAACCTGGAAGGAATGTTTAGCAGTAACCCTGGCCTTATGTACACTACAAATAAACTTCATCCAGGACTGTTTTCGAGTTTCATGGGCTCTTAATAAATGGTGAATGAGTCATCGAGCCAAAAATACTGGCTGGACTGTAGTGTCAGCCACAGCTTACAGGTGATTGATATGTAGCAGGGTCCAATGAAATTATGCCGGAGACCATAAGATACCTGAAAACGTACATACACAATCATTGCCCCAGTTCTGGTATGATGTTGACTCTGTCATGGAAAGGAACATTGTGTGATGAGTCCCACATACCATGACTAAAATGTGGATGCATACCCCTTTCAAACCTGAGGCCTGAGACTCTGAGAGACATCAATGATTTCCGAAATTAACAAGACATGATCTTCCCACAGTTGTGATGGCCACCTAACAGTCAGTGTAAAATGTTGCTGGGATGTCCAAGTCTGACCGGTTTACTTATGTACTGGTCCACATGTGCTGCTGCAGCGCCAACCCAGAATTCAAAAATACGGCCTCCAGACAACCCGCAGGTTTGCCACATTCGAAATTTTGTTGTAAGGTAAGTTGTCCTTGCTGAATGGAAGGAATTACTAGTCAATGCACATGACCACACGTATCAATAAAGAGCTGTACTTGCAAATATGCTGATAAACCTTCCATATTTGCATCGCCCTAGTCTCGAGCAGCACCAAATTTAAGAAGTGAGGTTACTGCCCAGATGTCTCCAAGCACCACAGTTTCAAGCATGCACTGCCAAAAGCAGCCAATCTTCCATGTCTGTCTGAGACTATTACATCTTGTGTCATGTAAAATATGCCAGCAAAAGCTCAAATTACCAGGTTTCCACCAGATACTTATATTCACCCTCTTATTGCTAGTGACTGGAAAGGACAACACGATGGGCACAGGGTCTGGCACATCAGGTGCACAATTGTCAGCTCGCAAAATCCCCCCTCAGATGCTTGCATATATGGTTGCGCTACCAGGGGCCGACCTGTGGACCTGCCATTGAAGATATAACAATTGACATTGAGGGGAGGCTGGAAGGGTTGAACATGATCATGATGAGGTTGGAAGCAAGTAAGAATCCATCATACTGGCTTCGTCTTCCTCACATGCAATTATGATCTTCTCATATAGCAAAGGTCGCGTTTTCTGGGACAGATGCTCCTTCCAGTAGTATGCAGGGTCACCTGGAGGTAATTTACTCTTCCCTGGATATCCTGAACACTTTGTTTGATTTCCTTGGCGACATGGGAAAATAGGCATGTGAAGAACAACAGAGGGCAAATCTCACCATGGTTCATGTGCTTGACATTGGACACCTTGCAAAGGTACTTCCAAACCTTTGTATTTGCTGGTAGATAAGCCATCCCTGACAATCATCGCAACATTCAGGATCGCAATGGAGAGCGACAGAGCAGGACTTTCCTTCATGCTCTTTTGGATGACAAAGATTGAAAGGATTCTGAGGACCAATGCAGCCAGTTCATGCACCATATGAGACCAAGTTTCCCGTTCCAGAGATCCAAATGAATGTGGCAGAAGGAGTGCAGTCTACAGTTCTTCTGCTGCATCCACTGTGTAGATGCTGCCATGAAGTGTGGAGTTCCTGGGTATTCAACATTCCATGCGATGAGTGTGGCTTGTGATGGGGTTTCAGTCAGTACAGTCAGCCCACACACTCATGAAATGGCTTTCCAGCTACAGATACCAACCACAAAATGGGACAGATATTATCAGAGACAAGATGTGGGACCTGGAATGGTTGTTATTCATGACCCGTAATTAAGACTTATCCACCAGTACTCTGTTCTTCACCCTCAGTGTTGTGGTCCCACCTCTCAGAACAGCTGACAGGCAATAGTGAGTAGGGGAAATCAAAGAAATCTCAGGACAACTCGACTTATGCAGGGTCAAGACCTCTTCATAGTGACCAGACTCGATGGCACTTCCCAAAGCTTGGACAACGTCAGGGTTAGCCTCAATCAACTCCTCATACTGAGAAACATTGCGCAGCAGACCCCACTCATGCTTCACTATGGGGGCGACAAGCAGACCCCACACAAGTGTTTGGGCTACATGTTCCATGGACCACCAATCTTGGAAAAGCTGGACAATGACAATGGACAATACAAGGCATCTCCACATTGAATTTATTCCATTTCTCTTCAAGAGAGCTTTCCCGCATCATGTGTTTGGCACTTATGGCAAGTTGGGGTTGCAGAGTGGAGTGTTTGATTTGCCATGATGACATACAACTGTGCATACATGACCCACCGATCTGGCTTGCCAAACGACCATGCTAATTGCCAAGTGACATGGTGACTGCAAGAGGTGGGGAATATGGATTTGGGGGTCACTAAAATACACTAGATGTCATATGCACCTTTGAAGGTAGATGCTTATCGAAGATGCAGAGGATATGCCATCCAGAATAGAGGCTCATAGGTAGAAAGTCCACAGATATTACAAAAGTCAGTGCTATTGGCATGCACTGTGCCCTGCTGGAATAAAACGGAATTCTCTATGGCTGCAACTTGCCTGTGGATGCAATGGGATTGTTATTGGTGATACTAATTTGTTCCTTCCTCGCTTGCCTGTCCACGCCAGACAACATCATCAGTGCAACTGTCCATACTCAGTAAAGCATGGTCACACAATAGGATACCAACAAACATACACTCTGTAGGAGTGTGTTAAATTTGTACTGCATCCTGTGTGGTAAGCATCCCCCCTTTCTTCCCAAATATGCCTTCAAAGTATTGCACCAACCCCATCACACCATGCATGACTGCACCGACTACCCCATCGGGACATACAACCACAACTTTAGTCTCTTGCCCCTCGATAATATACCCTCGGTATGCATGACCTGCCTGGTTGACCAGTACTTCCACATCAAAGGCTTGATCTTCCTTTGAAGATATCCAACTCTTGACACTCCCATCCAGTTGAGAGGACGAACCAGGAAGCACGACTACTCCCCTCACTAACTCCTTTGGGACGACCTGTTGTAGTATTGTGAGTACGAATTGCATGAAAGGGTCAATAAAGGCAGGTGTGAAAACAATAACAGTGTGATGCATCAACGTGAAGATGTCAAACATATGGGTGCTCGCAGTCGTTTTGCTTCGAAGTGATATGGCTGATTGAGAGCCATGTGAGATATAGTAGGATATGAGTCCTGGTGCATCAGGTGCATGATCGCCAGCTTGCAAGATGCCCTCCTGGATTTCCTCATATGCAAGTTGTACTGCTGGCACTCCCAAATCATCGATGACGATCAGGCTAGTATGGTAGTTGACACCGAGCATGAACATATTCTTTCCACAACGCATTCCACATTCGAGATTGGATTTTACATTCTTTGAGGTTTCATTATCGTCTGCAATTGACGGTGGAGTACATCCAGTACCTGACTCGTCAAACATGAGCTTGTGCATCTTGGTAGTGTATCCCAGCATTTCTGCGATCACAGGGAGCCGTTCAGCAGCATAAGTATCCAGAAGGGATGCTGGGGAAAAGCTTTTGTATACCAGTGCAATTTTCCAGGTGAGGTTAAACTATCATTGGTATATTAGCTTGAGTGTTCTGAACTGAAGTGGATCAGGTCATATGGCATCCTGAACACTTGAGTTCATGCCTTGTCCACCAGCTATACTGTGCACACTGAAAGAAAGATCAGTAGGAAAGTCGATCCCAACACATGTTCACACTCACTGGGCAGCATCTGAACTCGGGGGAAAACACTGGTGAACAAAGCGAAAATCAAGCACATGGCATATCCATACCTCCAGCAATGAAAATCCTTCCCACTCCAAACTTACTCACTGTCCTCATGTTGGGTCTAGTCCACCTGGATGTCAAGTCCACACAGAAGACTTAACAAACAAGACAGACCTGAACTCTGAGGCCCACACCACCTCTTTGACCTTGATATCATCTCCAAGGCCTATGAACTCATTTATGCAATTCACAAAGGCCTCTCTGTTGTGGATGAGACCTTGCAGGTCATTTGTGCAACTACTCATGATGATCTGCCAACCATCCTTGCCAAGTTCATCAGTAGGATGAAGTGTGATCCTGCCAATCGCAGCCCATCAGTTGATGTCATGTTGTAGGCAGAGGGAAACCATACACATCTTGGGACATCTGACCGAAGAAATGCCAGTGCTGTAAAGACATGTCAGCCCTCATGTGGCTGTCACCCATGTGGAAGTGATACATACATCCTGATCAAGGTCTTCTGCTTGTAGATGGATATCTCCTACTACCATAAAATCATGTTCCCGAGTGGTTCCAAGAAAGGTAAGCCTGAGTTGTTTTCTTGTCATACCCCTGGTGCCATCTGCACCAATCAAATACGCTGCCTCTATATCCTCCTCAACTTCTTTCCCATCATCACAGCAGTGCTTGACAACCTTTGCTCTGACACACTTCTCATCTTGTGTGAATGAAACAAGTTCTGTGCCTAACTCGATGGTGCAACCAAACTTGGCGAGGTGTTCATGTACAATTGCCTCGAGGGTAGGTTGACCATAAATTTAGGATTATACTACAACATTCCCCTTAGCGCATAATTCCATATCTTCCCACGAGACGACAACAGGGAATGGTAAGGTGGGTACCTACGTATGGGATTTCCGGCATGGGTTCCATATGTTCTACCATGAGAAACATATGGAGAGGATTGAGTGACCCCCTGTTGTGTTCCTGCATTGGCAGAAAAGGGGTTGCATGCTCATGGATCTTGGGAATCTGCAAGAAATGGAAAACCTCGAATGTGCGAGGCTGCGAGGAATTAGTACAAGTTGGTAAATAAGTACAAGCAGCATGACTTACCTGGATGGCAGGACCACGCTGCCCACGTCGATGCTGGGGTTCCCTCTCTATGACACATACTGGCACATTATTCCAGGTGAGCGTCAAAGCTGTGATCATGCCAGTTGGACCAGCTCCAACCTACTGATCTGATAGTCTGCAAGGATGGGCAGCAAGAATTGAACGTACCACAAGTATGGGAGCTGTGCAAGTTGACATCTTGTCTCTGAAAGGTTTCTGTGGGTTACACAGTGGCGATTAGTTGTCACGGATGTGAACCCAGAACATCAGCAAAAGTGGCCAAACCTAGCTAGAACTAGTAAGCCTTGGAGGAACCCAGTGATTCTAGCAACACCTAGCTAGTCGTTGCAAGGTCATGCTATATCTAGTAGAATTGAATGAGAGTTGAATGCACATCATGCTAGATCATGCAAGGTCTAACAAGAAAGTGACGGGTCTAGCTAGTCATTGCAAGGTCATGCTAGGTCTAGTAGAATTGAACAAGAGTTGAATGCACATCATGCTAGATCATGCAAGGTCTAACAAGAAAGTGACAAGTCTAGCAAGACATAGCAAGGCCTTGCATACCATACCACATTTTGTAATATGGACTCATTCTATTAGCATGGTAGCAAGAAAATAAACATATGCTAGAGTGTGGCATCCTCGACCTCATCATCAGGCCCTTCCCCATCCTCCAGACCCAGCGCATCTTCATCGTCGAATGTTTCAGCATCTCCCTTGTCATCGTCCAGCACCTGATCCAGTCCACTATACCCATATTCTTCCATTTTGTCACCGAGATCATTGCCAATCAACTGGTCACTGTCTCTGGCATCAATGCCTTCAATTTCTGACACATCCTCATCGCTCTCCTCACTGCTGTCTTCCTCTGTGCTGCTGGAATCACCCATGGGGATGTCATTGTCCTTGTTCTCATCTTCAAACAGTTCTCAGTCATGTTCGAAGGTGAAAGTTTGCTTGTCAAGTTTCTTGTGGTCGTCAAAAAGGCAGTGCATTGCCTCACATGTTGATTTGTGACTGACTCCTCCACCCCAGTACCTCATAAACATGTCATGGTCAACAAACCTATGATAGTGTTAGTTAGACAATGACAGAGAACTTGTTGTACTTACATATTCACATAATACCAGTCCCAATCTTCATCATTGTCACACTTCTGCTGTGCAATCGATGGTGGCAACAAGGCAGTAGTATGTCTGAAGTGGAAGGCAGGGATGAGATGTGCAGTGCGAACAACTTGCTCCGGGTTGATGAATCCGAATGCTTCGGGTTCACCTTGTGGGTAGAAGCCAACACAAGGAAGACGGCACACAGCCCAACCAGTCTTCAAGTTCCTATTGTGTGCAAACCATCGCACCCAGAGGAAGTTGATGCGCTTGGGTGCATGCTTGTGGAGCTCGGGACCCTGGTACTGGACATCAGCATGAAAAATGCCAATAATTCGTGCATACCAGTAAGGGTGAGCGTTCTCAAGATCTTCATGTGAGAGAACCATGATGTCTGAGTGCATCCATGGGTTCAGGGAATCTTGTGCCTGTTGGAGGTCATATGTAGTATAGTTGATACACAGGACTTTGTGCCGATAGATACAATTGTTGATCAAGAGTAGAGCATTGCATTGGGCCATTGTGAACTCGTCTCCATCCTCAGCCATGCTACCTGGTATCAAACACCCCAGGATGTGGTTCTTCAGTTTCAGAAGGAAGTCCTAGTTCAAATGTCAATTCTGTCATTCTCAGAAGAAGTATATATGCACCGTTAATACAAGATCATTCTTGTTCTGCAATAACCATGCACTCAAATCCCACCAGTACTTCTTTCCTTGCGAGATCTGGTAGTGAAGCTTGGGCAGACAATTTGGGAGCAGCTCTTGGTTGACAAAATGAAGCAAGGGATTTTCTGGGACTGTGTCTGGTGCTGATTCTCATACCACATTTCTGGTGACTCGCTGAGCCACCATACAGTTTTCCTCATGGATTCAATGGAGTAAATGCTCGCATTGTTGATGCTTGGCGATTGCATGCGTGAAACCAATCTTGTTCGTGCATGCATAGAACTGCTTCACCCAATGATGCTCCAACTCTCCCTGATCAAAGTTGCAAGTCAAATCAACAAGACATGTAAGATTCACTTACCACCTGGGTGGAATAATTATCCATCATTCTGAACTCCCAGATAGACTTGACATAGTCACCCAGTGCATGTAATTTATAAGTCGACATATTGAAAACATGGCACTTAGACCCTATGCCCATAACATTCCCCACTGTCCCCATTTTAGTGCTTCGAGCACCCCTCCATCACACACAGGCCGCAGTTTCGTGAGGGAGATCATATGTTGTAAACTTGGAACAACAATCCCACGAGAACTTACGAAAGGCTTCACCAAGACGAGTTGTGCAATTGCCAAAGTGGAAGAGAGTGGTCTCGGTGTGCATGCGAAGTTTTCCAAACATGTGCTAGGTTGCAAGTTCGAAGAGCAAGTCAAGAACAATTGTGTTGTAGGGCTCAGGGAGTAATCCATCAAACACAGGGATTGCACACTGGAACACAAATGAGAAACCTGAACAGAACGTCAACAAGAATCAATACATACCTGTAATATATCTTCAAAGGCCCTTGCTGCGAGTTTCGTGAGCCCTGATATGTTGCTGCTGAATCGCTGAATGGTGTCTCAACCAAATGTTGGTATCATCTGGAAACTAGAAGCTTGATAAGCAAGATGTCATCTGATAGAACAGACACGACTTACTAGGCATTGAGTTCCTGCATGGTGTCATCCCCAGCTGCATATAGGATGTGGATGAGATGGGTTAGTGTCGCTTTCCATACACCAAGCTCAAACTCGTGCATGAAGTCTGGCACGAGCATTGAGTAGAAATTGAAGCTGAATTTTGCAAGCTTCTCTGAGAATGCATTCTGGACAACATATCAATAAGTAAAGACAATGGATACCAGCAGTACATACACGAGTTGGGACCAGGGACTTTGCTCCAATGACTCCTTTGATGGCTTTGCTGATGATGCTGCGACTGAACTCAAATATCACCTTGTGTACATTTTCGATTGACCAGCAGCGAGCTTCATCATCAATCCATGTTTTCTTATTGCACACCCACTGGTCCATCCTTGACCCTAGCTTATAGATCTTGGCCTTGGTAACCAAACAACGCAGGCAGGGACAGTTCCTGAGGAATTTCATGCAGGCAAGAAGAATTCTGCCAGACAACTTTGTCAGAATCGTCTAATAACACCATATAAACTGCAATTACTTCTCTGGATAATCAGCTGCATATGTGAACAAACAACAGAAAACTCAACGGAAGATCCCATCAGGAAATTTGATAACCATACCATATTCATATGAGTGGAGAAAGTCAGTATCCAGTAAAAATGACCAGATGCCCTGCATCAGCTCATGCTTGCAGTGTGTCAGCACAGGTGCAGTTGCACTTGTACCAAACATCTTCATGTAGAAATCTTGGATGGTGTCAGATAGCTAGGAAGATATGGTTAATCTATGACCTACATACCGAGTAGTAAATACATACCTTAGGGATGTAGGCGAGATGATGTGCTGCAAATGAAGTAGGCTTTGCATGCATGTACTTTGATTGGTTGCCAAGGAATAAGTATATTGGCCAAAGCGCAGCATTCCCAAAGCTTGCGAGATGAGTCAAATCCGACCAAAGCATGATTGCAGCAATGACAGTCTCCAGGTTGCAACCGGGGATGTTTGGGGAGTTCTTGACCTTTTCATGTTCCCGAAGCATCACATCTGACATGTAGAGTTCAGTAATGATACATTCTGGGGCACGAGTCTTGTCAGGCTGCCAAAAAAGCTTGTATGGCACAGTGTGAAATGTCTGCACAGCCAGCTCCTCAAATGCTGACCTGACAACATTGGTGATCTTGCGATAGTGTAGTCCTTCGACCTGAAACTCAGGTGCTGTGGCCTCCAGCTGCTTCACCTTCTCACACAGGAGTCAGATGGGGATAGATGTGGTATGCCACCTGTCTGAAGCGAAGAATGATGATGATGGGTCTTGTGGCACTTCATTGAGTCAGCATGTTTCCCACTGTGCATTAAAATTGTGGAGGTCTTTGCATTCGAAGTCTTCAGCTAAAACGACATTGTGAACAAGATGGTTGAGGTCATCCAGAGATTTTTGTGTGGAACCATTGTAGAACCATCCCATCAAACGCCATACTGTAGCATTCAAAAATGGTGCAAAATAACTCATGCATGGGGTTGCCAAGCATATGTCACTGTCCTGAGAGTGCTGGAATGTAGGACCGTCACAAAGGTGTTCAAGTACAGTAGAATTTTCAGGATCATAGGAGGGGAAACCACCCCAATATTGTCAGAATAAATCATTGCCATCTGGTTGAGTGCAGGCATAATGAGGTACATGTGCAGAAGAGAAGTTGCCGGTGTTGGAATCAGTCAGTTCCATGTCGATGTCGTCCATGGGCCCAAAATTGTTCAATTCCCCTGCATAGGAAGACTCCAGTTCCTCCGCAGGGACAGGGGTGGGTACAGGAATTGACAATGCTGGGGGGTCATCATGATAGCACTGTGGAAGGTGACAGTTATGGCTTGGGAGGCCTGATGGTCACTGTTCAACCTCTTCACCAAGATCAGGTGCGTCAAACTAATGGGATAGTTAATATCATAACATGGTGTAGTACAAGGGGAAATTGACATACCACGAGGCTCTGGAAATCAGTGAGTCGCTGTGCTTGCAATGCATCCTGCTCCTGTATGGCATGTTCTCTCTCTGCCTGTTGCTCCATCTCAAAGCAGAGCCTCTTTCTTCTTTCTTCTTCTGTTGTCTTAGTGGATTCTTGACATTGTTGTAGTAGGTCAGTGAAATTAGACTCATTGTTGTGGCACCAGTGTCGAATGTGGAGGGACAGACCATGTTCTCCTTTGACAATTTTGCCACACGATGGGCAGGCAAGCTCAGCCATAGCGGGGGAGTGGCACAAGCCCTCCAAACTGGTGATGTGGGTGCTTAAGGATCAAGTTGGCACCATCACTGTGTTCCTAATCAAAATATTATTAGCAAGTGAAGTAGTTAGTAACACGACTGCTTAGTGCCATTATTAGACTTAGAACAATTTGGGCTTTCCAGCGCTTTCCGAGAATTTTAATCTCCATGTCAACTCAATATTTGCATCTTCTTCTCTCATATACTCTTACCTCCTAACTCTCGTCATCCGGAATGTCACCACCCATAATCAATCCCACTCTCACTCAAGCATCCATGGGTGAAGATAACTGTCGAGTGCTCCTTGCAGATGAGATTTCAGGCCTACCCAAGAGGAAGAAACCAAAGTAAAAATTATTCACTCTGTGGTTGATGCTAAGACCGTCCCCTTCAAGATTGACCATAATGCAGCTCGATAAGGCTAAGTATGAACTTGTCAGAAGAAAGGTCATGTGTCTTGTGGATCCATTTGGGTCACCAACAACCATGATCAGTGTCAGATTATGGGTCGATTCTGGTCATGAGGGCGACTTGGATATGTACTAGCCCACAGCAGTTATAGCCGAAGGGAAGTAAAACTGACAGCACTCTTTTAATAGGGAGTCAGATGCCATCACCCAGCAGCTCTGATTCTATCATGCAATCCTCACTCACTCGCAAGGGTTGGAGGACGAGTTAGCAAAGATGGAAGCCAGTGAACTAAGAGACATCTGTGGCTGGGTGAGTAAATTTGTATGCATATATGCACTGAATCTTAAATTCCTGCACCCAGATCACTACCGGTATGAGTAATCAACATTCAACTGACCTCGGATCGATCAAACACACTGGTCTCACATATGTGTTGTGTGATGGTGAGATGTTCGACCCTCCCATTGGCAAGGGGGAAGATAAGACCACTTGCAGATTCAATTACCCTCAAATCGCATGTCTGCTGTGTCCCTGGAAGAAGCTTGAGTCATTTGATGAAGATCCTGACATGTAAGTAATATTTTCATTCATACACACCATTAACTTGTTTTAGTATAATTGCAGCACTTCAAGAAGGCCTGATCAAAACCAGCACATGCAACTGGCCAACAGTTTTCTATGCAGAGGGCGTTTATGATCCAGAGAACAAGTTAAAGGGCTTGTTCTGCAGTGTCACTGCCTTTCAGGTAAGTTTCTTTGGAGATTCCATGTGTTGCTGAACAGTCTCTGTGTAGTTCTATATGCACCTCTTCATTGGGCCATCTGCAGCAGTGACCAACACCATTGTTAGCCATTCCTCAAAACTGTCGAAAAACTGTGGATAGGGCCTCACAGAGGTCACGCTGTACATCATCGCCTATGTCCATGTGGTGGTGCATATCACATACAATTGTATTCTACTTGCTAATTAACTACATATGCCTCACAGATGTATTTTACTTTGAGCACAGCGCCTTGTTGGTGCGCTGTCATAGGCCAGATGGATCTTAATGAGCTTCTGTGGCTCATCATTGAGATGTTCAACGACAAAGATGACTGGACTCATGAGACCCTAGCATGGTGGAATGCATAGGTCATCACACACAACAGCACATGTGTACTAACTATGTTAGACAAGCTTTTCCATGGGTTAATGTAACTGCTGATTCCAATGATGACATCTCTGCCATTTGTGCCCAGTGTGCATGCAAAACCAAATGTTTATCCATGCTTGAATGTCGTGCTGCCGAAGCAATTGAATTTGGAATGCCACCTCCTCCAGAAGCACCCAAGCCTGAAGCCAGGCCATCAGCGTCCTTCACTGCACTCAGTGCATCACCAGATCTCACTCCCTGCCCATTGGATCAAGAAGATGAGTCACTTATTGCAAAGATGACCAATACCATTCCATCTGGAGCCACATCGACTGCAGTGAACACTGCTCAGTCAGCAATGACCTCCGCAGGCTGTGCATGGTCCAGCAACATTACCGCAAGCAAGAAAGCCATTGCTCCTCAAACAAAGCAACCTTGCTGGAAGACTACAAAGAAGAAGAATGGATTCTGAATGTATCAATCCTGGACTGCCTTGTACACTTTTGAATGCTTTCGTGTTTTTTGTGTGTCTGTGCTCGAGTGTATTGCCACTATTAATTGATATTGTAATGGGATGCGATATTATAAACCAGTGTGATCTAGAAAGAAATATGAAGCTAGCAAGGTGCAAGATGGTCTTGCAGGCCCTGGCAAGGCCTTGCATGCTCTAGCAAGGCGCGAGATTTATGTGCCATGTGTGAAGCATGCAAGGTCTTGCAAGCTGTAGCAGGGCCTTGCTGGACAAACATATCTATTTAGTTGTAGCAAGAACAGCACATGGCTTGCTAGGTATTGCAGCGCTTGCAATAAAGTGTATTTCCAGGCAAGCGCTGCAATACCTAGCACTCCTTGTATGTCTTGCTAGGCCTTACTAGGTCTAGCTAGGTGCAGCCACTTTTGCTGATGAAGGGGAGTTACACACTGACTAGGGCCTTATATACAATACAAATAAATGCCATTCAGTACCCTTTTTGACATTCCCAGACTCTTGATAAATGATGAATGAGTCATGGATCTGAAAATACTGGTCAGGGCATGGTGTCAGCTACAGCCCACAGGTGATTGATACTGAGCTGGAAGATTTAGCTGGACCCAATGAGATTTGGGCAGCAACCATAACACAGTGGCAGTTTCAATGTTTTCACACACTCTAAAGAGTATTGGAAAGTGAAAATGCAATGTTTTATTATGATTCAAATTAAAGGGCTCTCACAAGATTTTATTCAGAGAAGATTTGGAATTTTTATTACCAGTCTATACTGGGAGAAACATTAGATATCCATCCAAAGACAATTGAAAATTATATATTCCATGAATGTCATAAGGTTATTGACAATAATATCTGCCCAATATGCTTTAGAGCATGAGAAAATATTGAAGCAGCCAATGACGAGCGAGGGTTCAATATTTTCTCATGCTCTAAAGTATATTGGGCAGATATTATTGTCAATAACCTTGTGACATTCATGCAATATATAATTTTCAATTGTCTTTGAATGGATATCTAATGTTTCTCCCAGTATAGACTGGTAATAAAAATTCTAAGTCTTCTTGGAATAAAATCTTGTGAGAGCCCGGCAATTTGAATCATAATAAAACATCTCATTTTCACTTTTGAATACTCTTTAGAGTGTGTGAAAATATTGAAACTGCCACTGTGTAAGATACCCAATGGTGGACATGCATACACAGCCATTGCCACAGTTTTGACACAATAATGATTCTGTTATGGAAGGGTGACTTCGCATGATAAGTTGCACATAATATGTGCTGTGGACAAGATGTTATCATCAGTTGAGACTCGAAGCACTGATGGACATACATAAATGACTTCTGAAATCAATGAGATGGAAAATTAGGCAATTCCACTCGACCATGCTGATCAGTACACTTTTCCAATCTGTATTTTCCCCTTCTCGAGTAGTCTCGAACAGACACTAGCTAAAAGTTTACTGACCCTTGCTCTGACTCAAACTGCCTGCTATGGAATCTATTTCCCACCGGATGATATTTTCTCACCCACTGCTGACTCGACCTGTAATGAATCGTGGCTCATAATGCCTCGGATTATACCTCTTCACTTCGCCTTGGAATTTACTTAGTCTACTCTCCTGTCAATGTTTCTTTCTTTCTCTTTGTTTTCTCTTTTTAGATACTCATTTGTCTCCTGCCACACTCTGAACGTATATAAACCCTTAGCACTCGATGTATTTTCCTCAGTTGTTCTCAAACAGAGACCTTGGACAGTTCTATCACGAGCCCTCTAAGCCTCACTCTGCTGAGAATCAACTACCATGTGGCTGAAAACTACCCTTTCCATCACATATTTTGAACTGCCTTTAAACTCTCTGCTTACTCTCTAAACCAAACCCAACTTTGACATTGCCTGCTCGTTACTGGCTTGATCACCTGGTGCGTAGTCACTTCACCAAACCCGTTACTGATGTCTTCTTCTCCATTCAACCCCAAAGCAATTAACGAAGAGATACAGCACCATTTCTGGTCCTTCGAGCCAGAACAAGGTGGCCCTATCCAATTTGGTGGGATTACTGGAATCAACCATGACATAGATGCACCTACTGAGTCAGTTGACCCACCCACTCATGAACCCTCTGGATTCATTAGGACACAGGGCGATGCCCTAAAAGGCCACACCGACCTTGGAAACCCCAAGGAAAGTGTGAATGATGTGCTGAGAGACACCATCGAGCAGCCAGTCCACAAGCTCAGGAGCACACCACACGGCTGTGCCCCAGACCCCCCAGTATCGACTGGAGAGGAAGTAGAAGCGCACACAGAACCAGGTGAGGGCTTTGAGAAGCCACACTCACCTGCATGAAGTACTGTATCGATAATTAGGATGTCAGTACTGTTAGACCAGAACCGCTGGCCTGCATGGATGCGCGATGAACCTGAAATAGATCCGAAATCCGAGGATGCAAATAAGTTCAGTCCTAAGCTATTATGGTCAGACCTCATACAGAACGAGGAGGAACTAAGAAACTCGGTCCCACAATGGTATGGAATGCTGAATACAAACGTCCTCACGAAGGACAAGACTTTAAGTAAACCAATTTCAGAAAAGAGCATGCCAAGACTTACTGTAAATGCGAAGGAGAAGTGGAAGGCCCCCACTCCTGTCGAAGTTGCGAAAGAATTACCTATTGACAAAAGTGGTCCAGAAGCAGTGGAACCTACTGAACACATGATTACGAAGCTGAAAGAGGCTGGCTTGGTCGAGCAGCTCGACAGTGCTGAAGCAGTGATCTGCCAGCAACAGGCCATAATCGAGTCCTTAAAGCAACAGAGAAAGCATGAGTCCGTAAAGCCAGAACCCTTGGGACTCAACACCAAGCAGAAACAACACTTAAGAGACATAGTCATCGACTCAGGTGTGCTTGAAACTAAGGTTTTCAATGAGACACAAGAGGAACCTACTGCTAATGCTAAGCTGGGTTCCAAAACTGCAAAGACGTCAGAACTGCTGAATCATGAGAAGATTGTAAAGCTGCACTGTCAGAAGAATAAAGAAAACCTGAATAAGGAAACTCACATTGCCCAAGCGTTGTCTGTATTCCTGCATGCACTGATCACATCGAACAGAATTGCCCCAAATGGTGGCAGACCCAGGGAAAACACAAGGGACCCCATGTACATCTAAACAACATTGACCTATCCCCAGCAGAAATCAGGCTTGCTGCTATCAAAGAAGGCACCGACTTAGGGCTATTGTACCCTCCATCTACGCACCATCATTGATACTCGTGAACGAAATGCTAACACTCGAAAGTTAGCCTCGCCACTCCCAGATATGGAGGCCATCCTCCATAATGTAGTCTCACACCCCTACAGATCCCTACTCAATGGTAAAGACACATATGAACAAATTCGAGTCAGACCTGAGGATGTCCCGAAGACCTTATTTACCACTCCCAATGGGATGATGATAAGCCACGTCATGCAGATAGGCAACTGCAATGCCAGTGCTACCTATCAGTCCTTCATGAATCACATCTTTGCACCACATATTGGAGTTTTCATGGATGTCTATCTAGATGACATTGTAATATACTCTGACACCTTAGAGGAACATGTTGCCCATGTAAAGACTGTTATTGACATCCTATGGAAACACAAATTTTACCTGAGCAAACATAAACTACAGTTTTTCATGGACAAACTACAAATACTTGGTCATGTTATAGACCATTGTAGAGAAGAGTGATGGGGACCCTGGGAAAAGGTCAAAGGTCTCCTAGAGAGAAGAGGGGGGTGAATTCGACCCAGGAGGCTTGAGTTGCCTGGTGTAGAGTCAGGGAGTAGGGAAAAGACCAAGAAACGTGCCCTGAAATCCAAATAAAAATCAAGATAGCATCTACTGAGTGTCAGGGGAGAGGGAAACAATATTCCGAGTCTGCTTTGTCTTTATTTCCAGCTTTTCTGTCTGAGGTAGCACATCTGTTATTGTTCTAAGTATGTACTGTACACTCTAAGTGCTCGTGTGGGCTTACATAAGCCACAACGCGTGCAAATACTAAGTAAAAAGTGAAACAAAAACATGGTAGGAAGAAAACATAAGCAAAAACAATGAAATAAAAGAATTATCCTACTAGGGAGGATACTCTCCCTACACCATTGTAGGAAAAGAAGAATTGTGACTGGGGGGGAGAGTGCTGATGTCTGAAGGGGGAGAACTTCCAGAGGGGCTTCTATAGCCTGGTGAGAGAAGCTGTCTGAGAATGTCTGAAGCTGTCTGGGGCTGTCTGAACACTGAAGAAGGCCACACACAACCTTCTCGAACTCGAAACTCGAAACTCTTGCTCGTAACTCGTTACTTGATTGTTAGAAAGGTAAGTACAGGCTAGGTAATAAAAAATGCTGACTAAGCAATAAAACCTCGCACTAAAGTAATAAACATATAATAAGTGGAAAAGCAAGTTAGAAATATGAGAAACAAGGATAAAAATAAAATCTCCTGGTAGGGAAAACCCATTCCCTACACTGTGACGGAATTCATATGGACCCAGACAAAGTTGACAAAATTGTTAGTTGGAAAATGCCGACCAACAAAGACTTACTGGCGGGATTCATTGGCGCAGTCAGATACCTCACACCAGGCTGCAAGGGGGTTAGAATCCCACTTGGTCATCTACATAAGCTCACTGCACCAAATTCACCATGGCGATGGTCATTCACAGAACAACAAGCATTCAATCTAGTAAAGGAATTAGTTCATCAGCACTGAGAAACATGGTGTAAGGCTATTGATTACTCACTGGGTCACTTGCCCATAAATCTCTCATGCGACATGTGCTTGTCAGGAGGAAGTGGCATGCTTTGGCAAGGCAAAACCCTCGAGAAGGGAAATATTGTTGCCTTCTGGTCAGGCAAATTCAACCTGGCACAGCAAAATTATCCTGTGCATGAACAAGAACTTTTAGCTATTGTAGAATCCCTAAAGTGTTTTCAACACTTACTGCAAGGAACGAGATTCCAGATCTTCACTGACCATAAAGGTCTTGAATGGATACAGACCCAGCGAAAACTGTCGCCATGTCAAGCACTGCAAGCATTTCACAATTGTTCCTCCCAAAATATGCTGAAAAAATTGAAGAAAGAGATACTCTTTTATTTTGGCTGTTTTCAAAGAAAAAATGGTGAATATAATGTAATGATTTCTTTGTCTTTTCTGCCAAAAAATATGAATTAATGGTAATGCCCATTAGGTTCTACACTAATGGGTATTAGCATCAACCAATGTTTTTTAGTAAATCATGCAAAGAAAACACAGCATTAGAAGACATGTGTCAAAAAAGAGTATCTCTTTCTTCAATTTTTTCAGCATTTTTTCAGAAGAAAAATTGTGAAATGCTTGCAGTGAAGCCTGATGGCTCGAAACCTTAGCTGACTTCGACTTCGAAATCATTCACATACCTGGAAAAACAAATGTCATCGCAGATGCACTAAGTTGAATCTATTCCAATGAACCAAAGGGCACTGTAAGAGCTGCAAGTGAATTTGTCAGCGCCAAGGAGGAACACACACCTTCCAAACTGATGCTAAACTTAGTAACGGTGCCCCTATACACAGGTTCCCCAATTTTCCTTGGTGCAACAAGGAAACAATCTGGGGCATGTGAGGCATTTCCTAATGCAAAGCGAGTGATCCTTAAGTTTCCAGAAGGACCAACACGATCACTGGAGGGCAGGAGTCCAGAGACATTAGACTCACCTGCCAAACATATGGTTCCTGACAACAGTGACAGGACAGCAGAACCAGACACATCACCTGAAGGAAATGACACCTGTCAGAATAACGTCATAGACCACCCAGAACTACCACATGACCACAAGGAACTGATGTCACTACCTGACTTCATAACAATGGTAGAGCAAGGAATAAATATCTGTGAGGATATATGCCATCAGTATAGTCAGGACACATTCTTCTTGGATGTTGTTAAGCAGCCTAAGAATTACAAAAGCTTTGAAGTTGACAATGGTCTAATATACCTGAAAGACAAGGGACAAAGAGTACTGTGTATACCAGACATTAGACTAGGCACCCATCGCCTGCACGAGATCCTGATCTCGCATGCTCATTCCATATTAGCACACCTTGGACCCAGTAAAACAACTAACTATCTACAAGATAATGTCTGGTGGAAGGGAATCAATTCTGACATAGATAACTTCTGCAAATCGTGCACTATCTGCCAAGTGTCAAAGCCAAGTAACCTCCCTAGCTATGGATTACTAGAAACCTTAGATGTCCCTAATTACCCCTGGGAAACTATTGGCATAGACATTGTTGGCCCCTTACTGGAATCTTGGACACTTAATGGCACATTTGACATGATACTACAGTCACAGACATGCAAACTCGACCAGTTTGGTCGGTGAGTTTTTACAATGCAACAACACAATAATAGCCCTTGCAAACCATATATACATGCTATTAAGAGTCACAGTAAAGTAATTGCACGAGCAGAATTTTGAAATTCTCATATATAAAGATTTTTACCTGCTGAAAATTGGCACGACACGAAAAAAAACCCTGAAAAACCCCCAAAAATGCGCAAATGACTCTGTTTGCGGAGTCATGGATGATTCCATGAAAAGAATGCGAGTTGGAGGTGTCAGAAAGGGAGGAAAACTCCGCTAGTAACTCACCAATCATCCAATGCCTGGTGGCCAACCAAAGAAAAAGCTGAGAAGCAAGGTCACAACTGGGCTATGAAACATGTTGGAGAAGTTTATCAATGATGCCAGGCATCTATGTATTTTTCTGCCAAAGTTTCATTGTGAACTCAATCCGATCGAAATGGTATGTAACTTTTATTTAATTGTAGTCAAGTCAAAGTTAATAATACTTGATTATTAGTACTGGGGTGGTGCAAGTATCGATACCATGAAATGTCAAAGCCAAATTTTGTGGCAGCTAAGAAAGTGGCAGTCACAATATTGGATGCCTGCCCAGTCGAAGTTCTTCGTCGCTTCATTAACAGATCATTTCAATTTATGAGCGCTTACTGTCTAGGGTTGAGTGGAAAAGCAGCTGACTGGGCAGTATGGAAGCGGAAACAGCACCAAGCTGTTTCACAGGGAGCGATGATGGCGATTGAGGCAGTACTAGTATGATCATGTAATATGATGGTTTCCCAAAAGGGGTACACAATATTTTTCAAACTAGCAGAAATTTTGGCACACCAAAAATGTCATGGGAAAAACATTGGACCACCATTTTTGGCCTCCTTTCACTTGTCTGAACCCAAAACCACTACCAATTTGGGGTAAAAACTCTCAATCATTTGTTATAATGTTGGACAAGTTTGCATGTCTGCGACTGTAGTCATTATTGATTACCTAACAGTGATGGTGCACCTCGTACCAACAAAATAAACCTACCACGCAAAGGATGTCACCGAGGTAATGTTCGACAGAGTATACAAGCATCATGGCATGCCGCAGAATATTATTAGTGACAGAGATTCATTATTCACAAGCACGTTCTGGAATAAACTCAATGAGTTAACTGGTACTGAACTACGAATGTCATCTAGTTTCCATCCTCAAACAGATGGAATTACAGAATGAGCGAACCGTACTATTACACAGATGCTACACTCATGCATATCCCCAAATCAGAAAGACTGGGCTAGTAACACTGCAAGCATTTCACAATTTTTCTTCAGAAAACATACTGAAAAAATTAAAGAAAGTGATACTCTTTTTTGACAGGTATTTTCAAAGAGAAAATGCAAAAATAATACTCTCTTTTCTTTGCATGACTTGCCACAAAACATTGAATGATGGTAATACCCATTAGTGTACAAGCTAATCAGCACTACCATCAATCCATGTTTTTCCACAGAAAAGACAAAGAAAACAAAATATTATATTTGCATTTTTTCTGTGAACACAGCCCAAATAAAAGAGTATCTCTTTTTTCCATTTTTTCAACATATTTTGGCATGAAAAATTGTGAAATGCTTGCAGTGTAAGTTACTGGCTATCAAGTTTGCTATGAATTCTGCATGCTTGGAAACAACCGGATTTACCCCATTTATGCTAAACTATGGATGAACCCCAAGATCTATGATCTGGGAAACTAACTCAGAGTTCCCCAGAGTATGTATCTTTGCTCAGTGAATGAAAAATGCTATGCTACAAGCTCACGATTCAATAATAGCTGCTCGAGTGAAACAGACTACTATGGCTAATCACAGATGCAGGGACGCACCATTTGTAAAAGGTGATTTAGTTTACCTGTCTACAACTAATCTTGCACTGCCAAAGGGACATGCACAAAAGCTGATGCTGAAGTTTATCAGCCCATACAAAATCATTGACGACCACTGAAATAACACCTTTGTGCTAGACTTGCCACCTGAACTGAAACAGCGAGGCATTCATCCCACCTTCCATGCCAGCCTACTCCACATCCATGTACCTAACAACAACTGATGGTTCCCAGGTAGACTACTACCCCAGGTTATAGGAATTGGAAAGGTCGAAAGCCTGTCAGTAAAGCAGATTAAGGATCACCATGGAAAAGGAGGTGAGTCCTTATTCCAAGTCAAATACTCAAGCGGTGACAATGTATGGCTACCGCTGCACAAGGTGTCTCACCTCAAAGCATTTTCCCAATACCTCGAGGCACTCAATGTCTCTAATGCCAATGATCTCCCATGATGCACAAGTCTGTCCCAGGACATACCTTTGTTCATAGTCTCTGTGGATGACAACACCGCCTGCCGCCAAGCATTCAATATCATTGATTGCATGTTGACAACTGATGACTGGGCTACTCCATCAGTCCCAGCCGCTGTAGAGATGAGAGGGAAAAGACCCTAGGAATAGGTCAAAGTCTCCTAGTGAGAGAGGGGGGTGAATTCGACCCAGGAGGCTTGAGTTGCCTGGTGTAGAGTCAAGGAGTAAGCAGAAAAGACTGAAAACACACCCTGAAATCCAAGTAAAAGCTGTGATAATGTCTAGGGACTGTCTGGGAATGAAGAACTAATATTCCGAGCCTGTTTCGTCTTGATTCCGGCTTTTCTGTCTCAGGTAGCTCGTCTGTGATTCTTCTAAGTATGTACAGTACACTCGAAGTACTTGTGCGGGCTTACATAAGCCACAACGCGCGCAAACACTAAGTAAAAAGACAAGAAAAGATAAAAGAAAACAAATCAGTAAGTAAAAACAATGAAATAAATGAAATATCCTGGTAGGGAGGATACTTTCCCTACATCCAAGGGTGGCTTTAAATAATGACTGTCCCCAGTCATCACCTACCGAGCTGTATCATAAACCGAGGCAAGGGTATCATCCTCGAAACAAAACTTTAGCTAGAAATGTGAAAACGTGAGCTCGAAACAAAACAAACCACATAAAAGAAATAAAACTACTACTCAGCTGAAGGGGGAATGCAGTTAAAGCGACTTGGGGGTGATTCGAAGGGGGAACGAAGCTCAGGGGGAGCTCGAGGGTAGCTCGGAGGGGACCACTCAACCCTCAAAGGGGACTGGATAGCTCGTGACCTCAAAGGATGCCTCGGAGTCATCTCAGGTCGAACTCGAGAGGTGGCAAGAGGTGGGACTGATCCTGTACTCAAAGGGGGGAAAGGTAACTGAGAAGCCAACCCTCCTGGGCCACGAGTGAGGGCCCAGAAGTCCAAACGAGCCTGTAATGTGCGCCCGAGCGCCTCACGAGGGATCTCCTCACCTGTAGGTAGCACAACGCGACCTCGAACCACCCCACACTTTCCTGCCACTAGATACGAGGCAAAAACTTGGCACTGCGCTCGAATGTGCCCCTTGCAACCACAGAAGAAACAAAAACCAAATCTTCGAGGCCAAACTTGGCGCCTTGGGACCTCTCGATAGGCAGAGGGATACCTGCTCGAAGCCATAGCCTCTCGAAGGGGAAGCGAGCGACCTGACACTCTCGAAAGGGACTCGAAACTCGCAGGGGCAGGGTTTGACAGTGAGGCTGGGGTCCCTCGAAGCAAGCAAGACCTCCCTGGACATGACCCACAACAGGGGACAGGACGAGGAGAGTGCCTCGAGGGAGGCACGAGATGGGATGAGCTCTTCGAGGGGGTGTTCAAGGACTCACAAGGTTGACGAGAGCGAGTTGAGGCAAAACCGAGGTCACGAGCCCTAGTAGACATGAACTGGGAATGAGGGGGGAAAACCTTTGTACTCTCCAAATGGTCAACTCGACGTGGACATGACCATTGGTCCTCTCTCGAGCCTCGAAGCGAGTTCAAAGCCAACTCACCAGCCTGCTTATCCAGGACACACCGCCGTGGCTGAACCACAGTGTGCCACGAGCCTGCGTTAGTGACTCAGCGAGGGGACGAGCTGCTCAAAGCATGCTCAGGGGAAGGAGGGGGAGTTTTCAAAGGTCGAGGGCATGCCTCGAGGGGGGAACGAGGGGGAAGCTTCGAGCTCAAGTGCACCTCTCCCTGGGAGCATCTTCTAGAATGAGACCGAGAATACTCCACAGGGGTGTCTGATGGGGAACTGATCGAGGGCGAGTGTGTGTGCTGAGAGGGTTCCTCAGGGAACTCGTGAGCTGATGAGGTATCCTTCGAAACTAGATGAGGGGGTGAGTGGCCTACCCCCTCCTCGATAACCTCCTTTGTAACACAAACAATGACCTCGACAGGCCACAGGCGGCCCAACTCAAACAGGGGGTACCTGGATGCAAGCCTCCTCGAAACCTCGAGCTCGACTTGTGGTGGGAGGCCTCGAAGAAATAGCTGGCCTTGATGGCTCAACTCCAAGACATTCCAACTCACCAGGGCCAAGAACAAGACCTGGAAACGATGAAGGTAGTCCCCTAGAGCTGCAACTGAGCTTAGCTCACTGCGACGAGTCCCCTCGAGGAAGGTATAGAACTCCTTGAAGTACTTGAGGACATCCTTGACTGGCTCAATCTCAGGGTACTGGAGAGTCACGAGTGCCTGGAAGTTCTCCCATCACTCGAAGATTGGCACACTGGCCACAAGATAGCTCCAGAGCCTTCCAGTGTGGGGTGGTGCTCCGTCGATTGCAAACTGGATGAGTGACGAGGTATCTGTTGTGCCCTGGGCCTTACCATACTCCGCTACATCCTCGAGGTAACGCGGCAAGTCCTCGGCCTGCCCCAAGAACTCTGGGGGGGACTCGAGTGGGGCTCGAGACAGTCTGGATGCTTCTTCCATCATGAGTAGTATATACGAAGCTCAAAAGAATATATATCACATCGTAATTGATAATTGACAGCAGTACCGGGGTTAAATGTGAGCCTCGACTGCCAACAGTCAGTCTCGAAGGGTAAAACGAAGAGATGGGGTCGCCTCAGTGCGACCTCGAACGTCTATGGGGGGTTGGGGGTGTGGCAATGAACCACAAAGGGGGGAGGAGGATGCAGAAACCTTGTATGATACATCTCAAGGTGGTTTCGACCACCAAAGCTGAAGCTAGTCACCATTGCGACTCGAACACTTAATTCTCAAACTTGCAGCCTCGCTCGACTGCAATATGCGCAAGAAAAATGATGATATAACATCTGGTTATGTCTATGAACGAAGCGGGTGCATCTAATGAAGCGTCTGTGTCACGAGTGTGTCTCGAAGGGCTCAGGGTTCGTCTGGGAGTCTCGAAGCGTCTGTGGTCTCGAAGGGGCTGACGGCGTCTCGAAGGGGTGGTCAACTGACTCTAAGATGATGGGGAAGGGTTTCCTACAACTCAAAATGGCTCAAAACGCGACCAGGAGGTGCCAGGGAGCTAAGCTATGGCAGGGGAGGAGGACAGCAGTGCACTGGGGAAGAACCGCTCGATGGAATTCTCCGAAACTTCAGAGGATGGTAGAGGCGTGCGAGGAGAAGTTGGCGAACGAGAAACCGGAGAAAACGGCGCAGCCAGTGCCAAGTTATTCCAATTTTCGTCCTACAGAGCCTTTCTCCGCAAAAATAAGAATATCTCCGGAAGTACTGCAGCGGACGCGACGAAAAAGACCTCGTTCGAAGGGTCTCGTCGAGTAGAATCAGAGTCCAGAAAAGCGAGAGGTCCGGCGCGTCGGTTCTCGAGAAAACGCGTGTGCGAGCGCAGAGGTAGGGGGAGGAATGGGGTCACCAAGCAAAACAGCCCCCTCCTGGTGGGCTCCAGATGTAGAGATGAGAGGGAAAAGACCCTAGGAATAGGTCAAAGTCTCCTAGTGAGAGAGGGGGGTGAATTCAACCCAGGAGGCTTGAGTTGCCTGGTGTAGAGTCAAGGAGTAAGCAGAAAAGACTGAAAATGCGCCATGAAATCCAAGTAAAAGCTGTGATAACGTCTAGGGACTGTCTGGGAATGAAGAACTAATATTCTGAGCCTGTTTTGTCTTGATTCCGGCTTTTCTGTCTCAGGTAGCTCGTCTGTTATTCTTCTAAGTATGTACAGTACACTCGAAGTACTCGCGCAGGCTTACATAAGCCACAATGAGCGCAAACACTAAGTAAAAAGACAAGAAAAGATAAAAGAAAACAAATCAGTAAGTAAAAACAATGAAATAAATGAAATATCCTGGTAGGGAGGATTCTTTCCCTACACCGCCTCCCGCTCCTTGGCTTTTGCTAAACCCCCTGTCCAAACCCAGAAAGTATATAAAAGATGAACAAAAGGTGCTCGTCCAACTCAACATCCCCCTCATTCAACAATGCACTTCACTCCCCTCGAGCTCAAACGTTTCCATGCCACTGCTACTGCCATTCACGATGGCTCCTTTGATATCAAGCACGACGTCGTACCACCCAGCTATGTGAACTTTTGTATTCTCCACACCAATGACCCAGACCCATTCCTACAGTACCCATTACCTCCCACATTTGGTCATGCATGCACTGCCCCAGCTAAGAAACCCAACCAAACTTGTTGTGGGAAACGAGAGTCAGATTATCTCACCCAGGTAATATTTGATTGGTTTGCAGCAGACATGGCCACTTGTAAGTGTGCCCATCCAAGAAACACAAAATATCCTCATTGTGCTCCAGAATGAGCTAATGCTAGTCATGGAAAGAAGGACTATCACCACCCTGGCCCATATAAGCTCAGAGGATGCAATGGAGGGCACAACAAAAATAGGGATGACCAGAAAGGAGGATGCCCCAAGTACTTCAAGAATCACTCTCGTGACTTCCGAAAGGACAGGCATAACGCTCCCCATACTGACAGCACCCCGGCACTGTAGGGAAAGTATCCTCCCTACCAGGATATTTCATTTATTTCATTGCTTTTACTTACTGATTTGTTTTCTTTTATCTTTTCTTGTCTTTTTACTTAGTGTTTGCACGCATTGTGGCTTATGTAAGCCCGTGCGAGTACTTCGAGTGTACTGTACATACTTAGAATAACAACTGTGATGGAAAGGGTAGTTTTCAGCCACACAGTAGTCGATTCTCAGCAGAGGTGAGTGTTACGGTTCATGCCTTGGCGTGGGACCTTCTTTCCCTTTACAACTGCTTGGTCCTGTTGATCTTGTTCTATGCATTTCTTTCTTGTTCCTTTGACTTGTACTTTGGCTTGGCCAATAGCGATATCTTCTCTTTACACATGTTCAACACATGTAAGACTCTGGCCAATGGCCTTTATCCCTTACCTACATGAGGTCGCCTTGAGGCCTCTCCCTCTGTACTATATATAGTCGCCTCTAGTCTAGAGTAGACCCTCAGACTAGAGCTGCCCAATCTACTGGCTAGTTCCTCAGAACTTCGAACTTGAGCTTCCCAGCTCTCACTCAGAACTACAACAAATCCTTCAGACAGAAGGTTACGATCGTTGCATCGTAGAATGACTACTTGGGCTCAACCTACATTACAGACTTTGGTCTTAGCGTAACAAAAGCTCTAGTCTACATCCCGGCTGTTGCGCCCGACCGTCCGCTGTTTAGCGAGACACCATTTTCCCTTGAAGGAACAGATTGTGGGCAAACCCACTCGAACCACGTGAACCCAAACCAGAGTCATCAAGCTCTGACACTGAACATAGTGCTGTTGAAGCACATACCCTGACTGACCCAAACCCCTCACCATCTGAGGACGATACCGGCTTCCTCCAGAATACTCTCCAGAACGTATTATCCTCTTTAGGATCACCCCATCCCCTCACCTCTCAACCTCGTCTTAAACCCAGAAGCCCGTTCACTATGTCAGGATCTGGATCTGGCCTTGGCCTCGGATCAAAGGGTGGAGCCCCCGCTGCTCCAGCCCAACCCACCAAACTAAAGATCAGCACGCCGTTTGAATATGATGGTAGCCACGAAACTGCTATGTCTTGGCTGTACTCAGTCAAGGCATATCTATTGATTAACCAGGATGTCTACGACAACGATGATAAATGTGTCGCTTATGCCCTCTCTCATATGAAGAAGGGGGTAGCCCAAGCATGGGCAATGACCTTCTACCAGGCAGCCCTGGAGAAACAAAACCCCAGTTTTGGGATGATGAAAGATTTTGAGAAAGATTT
The DNA here is from genome assembly GCA_024613145.1 of Pisolithus marmoratus. Classification (NCBI taxonomy): domain Eukaryota; kingdom Fungi; phylum Basidiomycota; class Agaricomycetes; order Boletales; family Pisolithaceae; genus Pisolithus; species Pisolithus marmoratus. The sequence goes on along the minus strand of JANFAE010000343.1, from coordinate 6,881 downwards.
CAAGGCAGCTTTTACCCCAGCCGACACCACTGGAGCTGCCATTGCCAAGATCAGAACCCTAAAACAAAAAGGGTCAATTGAAGAGTACATCTCAGAATTCCGAACTGCCGCTGCACGCAGTGGTATTAAGGAAGACGCCGCCCTCGTTGAGTTCTTCGCTACAGGACTCAAACCAGCACTCGTCCACCGCATTTATGGAATGGACAAAGTACCAACAAAGATCGAAGAATGGTATGAAAAAGCCATGCACTTCGAAAACCAATGGCAAAAAGCTCGTGCCATAACAGGAAGGGTTGACAACAAGGGAAAGGGGAAATCCTACCCCCGACCCCGATTCCAGCGACAGGAAGAGAGAGACCCCAACACCATGGATGTTGACACGGTTAAACTCTCTAAAGAAGAAAGAGATCACCATCTCAAAAATGGCTTGTGCTTTGGGTGCAGAGAAAAAGGACACGTGTCCCGAAACTGCCCTAGCCAGAACAAGACCCCTGCTAAAAAGGTAAAGCAGGTGAAGAAAGAAGACTCTGATGATGAAGATGAGGCCTCTGTGGCCTTGGTCAAATTAACCAAATTCCTTGGAAAGGGTTTTTAGATGGGGAACCAGAGTTGACACCTGGAACCCCTGGACACTGTATCTCGTACGTGGCTTCTCCTGTAAAAGTATCTTCTCTCCCTGAGAGAGTTATGAAAATTCCCATTTCGGTTTTCACGAGAGCCACCAGAGAACAAGTCGTCAACACCACCGCCCTAGTAGATTCTGGGGCAGAAATATCTTGCATCGACTGGATGTTTGTCCGAAGAAATAAACTCCCCACCGAACGGCTCCCCAGACCCATTTTGGTCACCAATGCCGATGGATCCCCAAATGAAAAAGGACGAATCCTGTTTACTGCCACCTTGTTTGTCAAGATACAAGGAATTACCCACAAAGAAAAATTCTATGTGATGAACTGTGGGTCGGAAAATGCCATCCTTGGCATCCCATGGTTACAGAAAAACAACCCAACTGTAAACTGGCAAAATGGAATGTTGACCATCGATGAGTCAACCAATGTTGCAGCACTCCGAGTTCCCACTTCCCCACCAGAGGAGTTTCCTGAAGAATCCCTCCTCGAACCCCTCGAAAGAAAGGGAGTCAACATCTACCTTGACCACGAAGAACCCGATGCCTTCACAACCAGAGCATACAACTGTATGTTCATAAACCGTTTTGCTAAAGCTGCAACCCTGATCGCCCCAAACAACAAATGGGTGAGAAAACTCAATCTGGCAACTGAACTTGCCCAAAAAGAAGAAAAAAACAAACTGAAGACAACCCTTCCCCCAGAGTTTGCTGAATTTGCCTCAGTGTTTGAAAAACCCTCTGATGGAACCCTTCCTCCCATCCGACCCTATGACCACCCAATCAACCTGGTCGAGGACTTTGTACCAAAAGTGGCTAAAGCCTACCCGTTGACACCCTCCGAACAACTCGCAGCTGAAAAGTTTGTTGAGGAAAATCTCTGAGAAGGAAAGATCAGACCTTCGAACTCCCCCCAGGTGGCACCCTTCTTCTTTGTAGGAAAGAAGGACAGCAGTCTAAGACCGTGCCAAGACTACCGTTACCTGAACAAACACATGGTCAAAGACGCCTACCCACTACCGCTGATATCCGACCTGGTAGACAAACTAAAGGGAGCCTCTATCTTCACGAAGATGGATGTCCGATCTGGGTATAACAATGTCCGGATCAAAGAAGGTGACCAGTGGAAGGCAGCATTTATCACACACAAGGGACTCTTCGAACCGACCATGATGTTCTTTGGGCTGTGCAACTCCCTGGCAACCTTCCAGCGCTTCATGAACGATTCCTTCTGGGATCTCATCGCAGAAGGATGGCTGGTCATGTACATGGATGACCTCCTCATCTTCTCAAACAACCCAGAGGAACACCAACTCAGAACTCTACGAGTCCTCCAACAAATGAAAGAGCTCTCCCTGCCATTGAAGTTGGAAAAATGCCACTTCAACCTCCCCGAGGTGGAATACCTCGGGATGATCATAAAACGGAATACCGTTGCCATGGATCCTGTCAAGGTCCAAGGAATCGCAGAGTGGCCAACCCCCACAAAGGTCAAGGATGTTAGATCCTTCTTAGGGTTTGCAAACTTCTATCAAAGATTTGTCCCGTTCTACTCCAACATCACTCGACCCCTCATTGACCTCACGAAGAAGAATGCGACCTGGGATTGGTCAAGGAAGGCTGAAACCGCCTTCCAAACTCTGAAGAAGGTCTTCGTGAAAGAACTGGTTTTGCTCATGCCCGACCCCTCGAAACCGTTTGCGATCTCCACCGATGCCTCCAAATATGCCACAGGAGGTGTTCTCATGCAGGAGGACTCAAATGGACAGTGCCGCCCGTGCGCCTTCATCTCTCAGTCGTTCAACCCTGCCGAGAGAAACTATGATATATATGACAGAGAGTTATTGGGGGTCATTCACGCCCTCAAGACCTGGAGACATTACCTCCAAGGAACTCCCACTCCTGTACAAGTTCTCACTGATCACAAGAACTTGACCTATTTCCGACAGCCCCAAAACCTGAACTGCTGCCAAGCATGTTGGCTTCTTGACCTTGCTGACTTTGACCTTTCTTTCACACATGTACCAGGAAAGGAACTCTGTGCACCCGATGCACTCTCCCGACGCCCCGACCATGTTACTACTGAAGAAACTGACAATGAAGGGGTTACACTCCTACCTCAAACTTTGTTTGTGAACATCATCGACACTGCCCTCTCCTCGAAACTTGCAGAGTTGTCTGTCACCGACCCGGTAGTCCTCACCACCTTACAGGCTATCGAAGGGGTGGATATGCCCCTCCCATTCAAGTCAAACCTCTCTGACTGGCGTTTTGAAGAGGGGGTTCTCTTCTACAAAGAACGAGCCTATGTCCCTAACATCCCTACCCTCTGCCGACAAGTTGTGGCCCAACATCACGATCACCCCTCTGCTGGACACCCTGGAGTCCTAAAAACCAGACAGCTACTCTCTACTGAGTACTGGTGGCCAGGAATGGCCATGTTCATTCAAAAATATGTTGATGGATGTGCCATCTGTCAACAAAACAAGGTCAACACTCACCCCACCACCCCGCCCCTTACTCCAATTCCATCCTCTGCAACAAGACCCTTCCAACAGGTCTCCTGTGATCTCATCACTGACCTCCCAACAAACGGAGGCTATGATTCCCTTTTGGTCGTGGTAGACCATGGGCTTACGAAGGGGGTAGTCCTTATCCCAACCACAAAAAATGCCTCTGCCCTCGAAGTCGCAACCCTCTTTTTCAAAAGGGTCTTCTCCAGATTCAGACTGTATGACAAGATTATATCCGATCGAGGCCCACAGTTCGCCTCTGCATTCACAAAAGAGCTGGCTAAACTCCTCGGATACTCCCTAGGGCTGTCCACCGCTTATCACCCTCAGACCGATGGAGAGACTGAACATGTAAACCAGGAGGTTGAAACCTACCTTCGAATCTTCTGCCAGAATGAACCGTCCTCGTGGGTCCAACACCTACCCATGGCAGAATTCGCACACAACCACTGACCCCACTCTGTCACCGGTCAATCTCCATTCTACCTCATGTACGGGTATGAACCAAAACCCTTGCCATCCCTTATCGTCAAGTCGAAACTCCCAGCTGCCGAAATGAGAGTAGCTGAACTCCACAAGGCACGAGAAGAAGCCCTCGCAGCCCATGACCTTGCCCGAAGGGCTATGAAAGACCACTTCTCGAAACCCTTTACCCCATTCCTGAAAGGAGAAAAGGTGTGGCTAGAAGCCAGAAACCTAAGGTGTTCCTATGAAAATAGAAAGCTTGCACCAAAATGAGAAGGACCCTTCGTTATCTCGGAGGTCCTTTCCCCCATCACCTATTGCCTCAGTATCCCCGCACGATGGAAGATCCACAACGTGTTCCATGCATGTCTCTTATCGTCCTATCGCGAAAACGCCGTATACGGACCGAACTTCCCATCTCCACCCCCTGATGTTGTAAACGAAGAAGAAGAATACAAGGTTGAAGCAATCGTTGGACATAAACGATTAGGCCGAGGACGTGCATTCCTCATCAAATGGAAGGGTTACCCTTCCTCCGAAAACTCATGGCAAAGTCCCAAACACCTCGAACATGCGGCAGATACCCTAACTGCCTATAAAAAATGGTTCCCCAAAGACTTTCCATCTCAAAAACCTCCTCCCACTCGGACAACTAGGAACGTCTCTCTTGTCACAGTCATGCCTCCCCGTCGCTCCTCCGCTCCCGTCGCTCGCCATGTTTCCCCAGCTACTCGCCACCCTGCTCCCTTCACCTGCCGCCTGCGTGCCCCTGCTGAAGAGGGCATGCTCAACACCTACCAGGTGTTCCTCGCTGACCCCTCCTCCTACAACCCCATAATGTGGGAGGTTGACACTGACTCCCCTCTTGACCTGGTCTATCGCATCGCCCTTCAGGGCTTTAGGATTGAGAACGTCACCCGCTATGTTGAAAGACAGGGCCCCTGCCTCAGCTTTACTCGTACCATCCTCGAGGAGATCTCGAGAGAACAAGTTCCGCTAATCCTTTGCCTCTTTGACGTCCTCGGAGGGGCTGACCTCATTCACAACGTCCGCCAACGTGTGGCCCCAGTTACCGCTCGCCCCCCGTCCCAATACAGAAACTCTTTGTCTTCGTCGTTGTCCCACTCCCCGCAATCGTCTCCCTCTCCATGAAGAGTTTGCCCCCGTGCCTGCTGCTTGTCCCCGGCCTCCCCATCGTTGTCCACGTCGCCAAACACGGTTGACCCTCAAGAGGCGTTTGGCCTCTCAGGAGAACAGGTCGCTGACCTCCTCAGTCAGACCGAGGAGGCCCATCACCCCTCTAGCTCCCGAAACCCCCCTACCGCCGTGGACACCACACTTGGTGTGCTCCCCCGCTCTCACCCCTTGTATGGGGAAACTTGTTTCGTCTGCCACCGACTCAGTCATATCCGAGTGAACTGCCCCGCTTATGAGTGTCCCATTTGTGGGATGAATCCCCCTGGCCATACCCAGGCGAACTGCCCTGCCCGCCGTCATTCCCTTGAGGAACGTTTTTCTGTCCCTGTTGTCAAAGAAGAAGAACAAACACTCGTCACAGAAGAAAGCGACTACGACCCTCATGACAACGATTTCGATTTCGACGATGACGCCATCGCCAACATGACCGGTGAACCTTATGGCGAGACTCATCTCTGAAAGGTGGAAGACCGGTGGTCTCTCCCATACGAAGGGGGTAATGTTACGGTTCACGCCTTGGCGTGGGACCTTCTTTCCCTTTACAACTGCTTGGTCCTGTTGATCTTGTTCTATGTGTTTCTTTCTTGTTCCTTTGACTCGTACTTTGGCTCAGCCAATAGCGATATCTTCTCTTTACACATGTTCAACACATGTAAGACTCTGGCCAATGGCCTTTATCCCTTACCTACATGAGGTCGCCTTGAGGCCTCTCCCTCTGTACTATATATAGTTGCCTCTAGTCTAGAGTAGACCCTCAGACTAGAGCTGCCCAATCTACTGGCTAGTTCCTCAGAACTTTGAACTTGAGCTTCCCAGCTCTCACTCAGAACTATGACAAATCCTTCAGACAGAAGGTTACGATCGTTGCATCGTAGAACGACTACTTGGGCTCGACCTACGTTACAGACTTCAGTCTTAGTGTAACAGTGAGGCTTAGAGGGCTCGCGATAGAACTGTCCAAGGTCTCTGTTTGAGAACAACTGAGGAGAATACATCAAGTACTAAGGGTTTATATACGTTCAGAGTGTGGCGGGAGACAAACGAGTAACTAAAAAGAGAAAACAAAGGGAAAGAAAGAAACATTGACAGGAGTGTAAACTAAGTAAATTCCGAGGCAAAGTGGTGAGGTATATTCCGAGGCATTATGAGCCATGATTCATTACATTCGCCCTCCTGATCTTAGTAGAGAAGATCAATCGGTCGAGATACTGTTCATAGGGGAGGTGGTGGCTATGAAGCAAGTGAGTAGGTTCACAAGAAGGATCATTACGAGGGTCCAACCTGTGGAAGGACCTGCAGTAGAGGTGACTGGGGTGGTCTGTGAACTGTCGACGGAGGAGTTAATCTCCAATTCTTTAAACATGTTGTCTATGTTTGGGACCAGGTTGTGGAAACCTCAGAACGGGTCGTTAGTGGGGTCATTAAAGGCGGCAAAGTCAGGCGCTTGGGAGCCCTCAGTATGGGGAGACTTCTGTCCAGTCTTTCGGACGTCGCAAGAACAGTTCTTGAAGTACTTTGGGCATCCTTCTTTATGGTCATCCCTGTTTTCATTGTGCCCTCTGTTGCGTCCTTTGGGCTTGTATGGGCCAGGGCGGTGATATTCTTTATTTCCACGGCTAGCGTTAGCACGCTCTGGGGCACGATGAGAATATTTTGTGTTTCTCGGTGTAGAGATCACTAAGAAATGTAAGGGGAAATGGGGTCTGAAGGGTAGTTTGACCAATAGGGACCCTGCTAGAGAGAAGAACTAGATAAAATCAAAAGAAAAGAACAAAAGACACTCAGCTGTAAGACCTGACAACAAAACTCCTCAATCCCACCACTCTAGGGCTCCCCTAGAGCTGTCCTGACCTCACTCTCAAGGGCAGAAAACAGAAAAGACTGCCACAGGCTGGTCACACCAGCCTGTGCTCTCCAGTCTCAATAGTGGTGATTGTTCTGTAACTAGTACAAACTCGAGTCCAAGTCCAACCTTGCTTACTAATCAGCCACTCGCCTCGCACCCAAGTCCCAACCCAAGGTACAAAACGGGGATCAAGCCCCTTAGAAAAATCAAACAAACCCTCAACCACTCTCTTACC
>JANFAE010000342.1:0-117519 GCA_024613145.1 Pisolithus marmoratus | reverse complement strand
GGGGCGCGAGGTGAGGTATCGGAGGGAACGGGTAAGCGGCAGCAGACATGACGAGATGATTGTAGATAAATAGACGCGAAGGCTAGCTCGAGGGGGGATATCGTTTTGAGGTTCATGTCATGGGTGAAGACCTTACTTTCGTGCGCCACTGTGAACGGTGATCAACGCTTTGTCGGGAGGTTTGTGGCATCACTGTCCCCCACTGGTTGGCTTTGACAATCATAAGGTATTGTCGTATTCAAGTTCGAGACCTACCGGTGGATGGAGAACCGGACACAAACCTTATTATCATCACAAACTCCAGCGACAGACCCGATTGTTCCGGAGGCTTGCACGCCAAGCTGGACTATTCGATGTCGAGTCCCGTATCTCGTGTGGAACTGCAAGTGACAAGGGATTTAACACGCACCAATCCCCAATGACGTTGCATTTCCGCGAGCTCACAGCTGGTTGCACGAGCAGCGCAACATGGAGTGGGCCTTGTACAGCCCATTGCTGTGCAGAATATACATTCGTGCCTTTCAGTTTCGGGTCATCCGTCTAACACGAGTGAGGATGTTTCAGTGTTGCTGGATCATCTAGAGTGTGTAGTAGTGAATGATACGGCCCCGGTAGGTCTAACTATGTAAGTGATTACTGCTGGGCATAGCGCGTTATTCTACTTTTTTGCTTGAGGTAACGTCTTGCGGTAAGCCTCCGCAAGTTCTTTCTGTACATTGGGAAGGACAGGCATATGAGTCTGGGAAGTAAGCATCAGTCATCCTACCCTCAGACGGGTGCATTGTGTGGCAAATAATCATTTACCTTGTACTCCATGCTGAATTCTCCTTTGCCCTGCGTTACGCCACGGAGTTGACTCGAATAGCCAAACATGTCGTTCAGAGGGACTTCTGCAGTGCACACGAACTCCTCATCTCGTACTTCGCTGTCTAAAATAGTACCTCGCCGTTGGTTCAAACTGCCGATGACAGCACTCTGGAACTCCGAAGGAGCAACAACTTCAACTGTCATGATAGGCTCAAGAATGATGGGCCTTGTTTGCGTATAAATTTCCCTGAACGCGCTAATCGTTGCGATACGGAACGCCAGTTCGGAAGAATCCACGATGTGGTAGCTGCCGTCTTGGAGGACCATGCGACAACCCACGGTTGGGTTACCAGAGAGGCTACCCTTCTCCAATGCTTCGAAGAAACCCTTTCACATACGCTACGTCAGGTGGTTGGTATCAACCGAAAGAAACATACCTTTTCACATGCGGGGATATAGTTGGACGGAATGGCCCCACCCATGATGAGGCTCTCGAACTGCGTATCGCGGCCAACTTCAGGATCAACTCCATAGGTTCCACATAGCCAATTACGCGCGCGAACTGACCAGCACCTCCCGTCTGCTTCTTGTGGGTGAAATGGAAATTTGCACGCTGAGTGATGGTTTCGCGATATGCGGACCACGCGGCTTGCCCGTGGTACACGCTACGTTATACTCACGTCTCATGCGTCCACGTAATTTCCAGGTGAAGTTCCCCCATTCCAGAAATAATTGTCTACGAAACATGACGGTTAGGTGCGGTCAAGTGGCCTCTCAACCACTTACTTCTTTGCTCTCCGGGTCGATATGAACCTTGAAAGTGGGATCTTCCTTCTGAAATCGACCGAGTGCGCGGGAGAAGTTTTGGGGTCTCCTGGCCTATAGGTTTGATCGCAAGCGAGATGACTGGCTCCGGGACATACATCGATGTCTGTTACGAGTGAAATAGTCAACATTCACCGATTTAGAGCCGACGTACCATAGAGAGACTCGTAGTTCCGTCAGTGAAAGTATCACCGGAGGAACATTCAACACCAAATACTGCAGCAAATCTCCCCCGGACCAATGGAATCAATGTCCTGGAGACTCGTTGCAGACATGGTCCCTCGACTGATGTTTGAACACTCACCTCCATCTCATTACTGTGCATACGAACCAAGCGAGGGACTTTGACCTTTCTATCTGTGGGCGTGCGTTGAAGACGTGGGAACCTTTCTTTAGCGTACCCTGATACACCCGCATGTATGTCAGTGGACCAATCGACCTTCTTCCAACTTAAACGCCCAATGCGACAAGAGGCGCCTCAGCAGCTGGGACGAGAGGGATTGGAGGGGCCGCAGGATGAGCGGTATCGTGTGCAGTGACAGTCGACTCAGCTGGGTTCGCAAGGTATGAACACACGCCGTCTAACAGCGGCTGAACGGCAGTGTTCTTGATCGCCGAACCGAGGAAAACTGGTGAAAACTTCAGTCCGATAGTCGTGCGACGAATGGCCTCTGCAATCTGCGTATTGGTCGGGCGTCTCGTCGCATAAAACGAGGTCACCAATCTCTTGGTCAACCTCTGCTAGTTGTTCGATCAACTCGGCACGTTTTGCCTTTGCAAGTTCCAGCACGCCCGCGGGGATGTCATCGGACTCGACAACGTTAATGCTAGAGATGAAGGTGAGCGTGCGACGGATAACAGTATAGTGCACTTCACGTGCCCTTTCTCTCCTTCGTTGTATACTGCTTTCCAACGAACAAGATCAACAACGCCTGTAAGTTCATCTTCAACTCCGATTGGAACCTGCACTGCGGCGGCAGCAATTTTAAGCTTGGTTCGAATTTGGTTGATGACTCTCCAAGGGTTGGCACCGGGCCTACATAGTATATTCGGTGTATGAGGTGATCAAAGTGAATATTGACAGACCTGTCCATCTGTTAATGAAAGATATGCGGGGAACATTGTATCTGCGCATTTGACGATCGACCGTGGTTGTCTGACTCTTGAAACCCAATCAACATTCGACTATGTTCCATGACAGGATGCACACCTGAACTCCCGCGACAGCACACAGCACTAATATTGCGCCGTCAAGTACTCGAAGAGCACGTTCAACCTCTATTGTGAAGTCAACATGCCCTAAAAGCCGAGACGTCAATGTAGGACCGTGGGGGAGACATACGGAGACATACCCGGAGTATCAATGAATGTTGATGGCGTACTTTTCCTTGTCACCGGTTATTAATGACGATGTATTCCAGTCGCAGAACGTCGCTGCACTTTGGATGGTTATGCCTTTTTCGCGCTCCAGCTCCATGCTGTCCATCTTGGCGCCAACAGCGTCCCGGCCACGGACCTGAGTAGGGTCAGTATGTCAGGTAAGGAACGGGTAGATGGGGTCCCTCACCTCATGAATATCTCGGATTCGCCCGGTATAATAAAGGATACGCTCTGTTAGAGTAGTTTTCCCTGAGTCGATGTGCGCAGAGACTCCAATGTTTCTCTGAAAAGCTATTCTCTTAATATCGGCTTCAGAGAGTTGATATTTGGGAGACTCCGAGGGCGAGCCGGACGCCTTGCGCACCACTGCAGCTGCAGACGCAGCACGTCTCGCCATGCAGCAGGCATGAAGCGAGTCCGGGGCAATCTCGTGCCTTTGAGTGCCCAGCTCCATGGAGCGGGCACTCGAAGTGGTATTTGCATGTTTTGAAGCCGTCCTCGACAGCGAATTTTCGCTGATGCGGACCACCTAAAATGTAATAATGGGTGATTACGTCAGCCCATACTACTGACAGCAAATTAAAGCCGCTGAAAGAATTCTCGGGACCACTGCGTATAGTGCTAGTATGCCCCCGGCTCAATGTAGGAGGCTGGGGACATCTCATACCCGTCATAGAGACTTCACTTGGCAATCATTCTTCTATCACGCAACATAATAGTGCGAACCTTTGCCTGTCGTACTGTGCCGCCATAAAACTCATGTCTGGTTATACTTGCTTTCGAATTCAGTGTTCATTGCAGGGGTTTTACCCCCGTCTTGCATCTGCTTCATACCTATTCAGTTGCTGAATCAACACATCACGTTTTCATTAGGCTCATTTCTTCAATCGTTGGGTGCTTCGATGGTACATGCAATCTCGGAGAAGAAAATAAGATAACGTGTGGGGAAAGCAGATTAGTCGAAAAGACCGAAACCCTGAAGGACGAGTCATTCAGACTTCCGACCTGCACAGAATTATGGACTACGTACCATGTCGTCGTCCGACTCCTCCTTCTCTTCCTTTTTCTCCTCTTCTTTTGGTGCTTCTTCTGCGGCTGCGGCAGGCGCACCGCCACTTGCCGCTGGTGCACCGACAGCTGGCGCACCACCGCCAGCACCAACGTTTAGTAGCAGGTCCTTAACATCCTTTCCCTCTAGTGCCTTGGCAAGGAGACTAGCCCATATAGGCTCGACATCAACGTTAGCGGCGGATGTTAGCGAGACGATCTTGTCGGACTGCACGAAGAGTGGGTAAATGCACTTGCGTCCACGAAAGCCACGGGCACTCACGGTAATTCAATTCCATCATCTGCGAGGATGAGTGCAGCGTAGGTTGGAGCAAGTTCTACTGTGGCCTTTTTGCGAGAGCCAAGTTAGTGTATAGGTTACTAGCTACATCCGCATCCGCACCCATCCATCCATCCAGTACACACCGACTGTGATTTCCGGCACTTCCGGAACAGGTTTACGGATGTATCAGAGGGACTACTCACCATTTTTACAGTCAAGATACAGGCCGTTCGCGGCGGTGAACAGGGCGGGGATGATTGGAGACTCTGAACTTTGACGGTCCAAGCTAACTTTGTAGAGCTGACTAAGGATAATCCAAATTAGGGGTTGCCCCTGTCTGGAGGTGGTCACGTGCGCGTCTCTGTGGACACGCTTCGTCACGGACACTAACGCAAGCACACGAAATTCATTGTTTTGTCTTGGACCAGTGATGTGGCTGATAAGTGGCCCTTTCGATGGAGAACTGGGAAACGTCTCCACCACAAGTAAATTGGGTCTTCTTCGTAGGCAAGTCCATGGAGGCTAACTTAACGCTGTCTGCTAGAGACAAAGTTGCTGAGAGCGGGAAAGAAGTATCATCTAGGCCGCAAGGAGCGTCAACTAATTGTAAACAACAAAAAGATATCTCGAGACCATTGCGACTTCACAGTAGGTCCATACACGGAGGACAATCAGGTGCGTGAACGTCTTATTGGAGATTTACGTCTCGTCCGATCGTTAGCACAAAAACGCCAGGAAGATCCATGTTTCGTTCCGAGGCTTGAGATATATAACGCCAAAGAGAAGGCCATGTCCATTGACCGAGGCGGGGATCCTTTCATCGTGGATCCATTATCTCCTTACGAACTACGAAGCGGTGATACGGTTAATATCGTAGCTGGAATTGCTATCCAGTAAGGTGCAACTACTTCTTCCCGTTTCTTCGATTGAATGTCTGCCAAGAGTGGAGTGGAAGCGCATAGCTTGCTTTCTGCCTCCCGCGCGAAACTTGCCCTCCATTCCAAGACAAGATTGTGCTTCAATCGGTGCGCCTTCTGTCTTTATTGCTGTGACGGACCACATACATAGATATAGGTATAAGCGTGGTAACGAGGACGCACGCTCTGGCGACGCATCATGCTACTTCCAAGTATGAGCTTACAATTCCCCTGGCGACTTCCCTACTTTCAGCGGCTGCAGCTGGTGAAAACGGAGTGGTTGCAAGAATGTGTACGCCTCGGAACAGTGGAAGATGATACGGACTCTTTCAAATCCACGCCACTTGAACAGGCTTTCGTACTGCCGCTTGAGAGCAAGTATCGACCGACCTTCTCACCCGGGCTGTCTCTCGCATTCAAATCCTTCAAGTTCTGGGAACCCAACGAGGAGAGGCTGAACTTCCTGAGTGGATATCGCTTCGTCTTGCTTGCCAACGAGAATAGTGAAGTCGATGACGATACAAGAGAGCTTTGCTTGCGAGGCGGGGGAGAATACGATGGCTTCCCTCTGACCTCGGGACATGCTAAATGGCGGCAAATGCTTGCAAAGGCCAAGCGGAAAATGGAAGAAGTGGGTATAAAGGTCATCATCATTACGGATGATAAAGCCATTCAGGCTACTGTCGGGTCGACCAAGTGGCAAGAGATGGCTGCCGATGCTGACAGGTGAGTGTGTGACATGAAAGCCGCTTCCTAGTGCTTATCATTTTGTATTAATGCAGTATGTCCGTCCCGATCATCGCTGTCGAGGCCCTGTTAAACGCTGGTGATTAGTATCGATGTCTCGGTCCTACTGAGAACTCCTAATCCACACCGTAAGGATTCATTCTGATTCTGCCCTCTTCTTCTAACGACATCTACTCTGGTGTAACACAATCAGAGGACTCTTCTCCACCGCCAGTCGTCAATGCAGATACGCATCCTGACGAACCATGTGTTGGGTTGGTTCCTTCACGGCAAGACGTGACGGGGCCTAATCGCCAATCCAGTCTGCCTCCAGCTGAACTGGAGATTTCTACTTGAGATCAAGGACCCCACAACATACTGTAGAGACTATAGTACAGCCTCCACCATCCAGAAGGGTACGCACAGAAAATAGGTTCACTAGAAATCTTTCTGATCTGCCATCAAGCAACTTATTCGTTCCGTGAAACCCCTATCGACTAACAGCGACCAAAGTCCGACCAATAAGCCTGGTCTACAGTCGTCAGGCAACGTAGGACCCAGTATTCCACCGGTGTGTACATTCAAGTTTCCGGCTTTGTGTCACCTCTCATCTCGCGAAGGCTCATTTCGCTAACCGTCCGAAGTTGAAGAGACGAGCGGCGACTCCAACGACAGAGACGGTCTCCGTGGTGGATGCTATTCTTTCTGAGAAAGAGACGGAAAGGGAGCCTCCCCTTAAAAAGTTTAAAGCGCTTTTTGATGCAAGTGACCCGGACAAGATGTCTGCTGATGCCCCAAATAATCTCGATGCAACTAACCACAGGGGGAACTCTACGGGTGGTTCACAGGACACTGGAACCGTGACGCAAAGTGCATCTCTTGGCGTCCGTGGAATAGCTCCACATATGCGAGTGCTAGATGCAGTCGTGGAGGAAGAGGAAGAAAGCATTCATGCTAGACAACTTCTTTCCCAATCATTACTGGCGGCGCCAGCCCCTAACCAACTTGCTGTCGCTCAAAGAGCACAACCACCCACGGGTCAGACATCTGGGGAGCTCGTCGCTACCAGCAATGTGGATCAGGGTCGGGTTGACACCTCACAAGATCAGATGCCATCCAAACCAAAGAAATCTACAGGGCAGCTAGATACTGATCAAGCATTCTTGACTGCAGTGGCATCGAAAAAGAGGGGAAAGAAGGGAGAGGATGATTTTGATCGTGAATTCAACAAACTACGTATCTCAAAACCAGATATCCACAGAGAACAAGAAGAGGATTGGGCAGTTCTAGGGGACTTCGATGACGACGTTAGGAACATAAGGGGGAACTTCATGGTGGTGGTGGAGATGGACGTTTGTGGAAATGCCCGTTCCCGTGAAATAACTGCCGTTCGGAGGGACTATGAAGGCAAACCGAACTTCAAAAAGTTCAAGAAGGTCTGTTCATCTCTACACAGAACGACTGCCGACTTCATCTGATGCTTGGTCCAGACGCCTACACCCTCATCAAGGTACCCTGTTGAATTGGTGATGAAAGCAGATGATGATTACGGAGTGGGACCCGGTACTTTCACACTCTGAACATTCCCACAACCAACTCATACACTTGTCAGGCTTACTGGAAGGATAGTACAGCTATCAAGGATTCCACCTTATTGCCAAGTCAACCAGGGATACAGAGACGTCCGCGTACGATTCTCGAGTCCTGAAGATGAAGATACTGAAGAATTACCAGTCGAAAAGAAGCGAGGGAAGCAACCTGCTGCCCTGGAAGGGAAGTCTCAGACGGCGCGACTTTTCCTGGAGTCCGATGAGGAATCTATGCAAGGTAAAGGCTCACAGAAGCTCACGCAAGGAAAGGTGGCTTCGAGCCAGGGCAGTCCATGCTGGCCGGGATGCGAAGCAATAAGCGACACATCATCGCGGATGATGATTCCGATGAGGAAGCTTGCTTTCAAAGGATTTGGGAAGAAACGGAGAGTTCGGTAGGGGTATTGTGCACATGTCTTTGTCATCTATGTAACAAATGTTATAATATTACATGTCCGTAATCCGACGCAATTATGGATGTTGTGCCAACAGTTCGTCGTGAATGGAGAATCTAAGTAATCGTTGTGTCTTGACAGCGACACGTCCACCAGTTTGACTAAAAGAAATCAACAAGGATCTGTCAGCTCTATTCAGAAGGCAGAATAGAACCTGGCCTTACAGTTGTTCCTGACAAACGAACCTCTCTGGTGCACCTTCCCAATCGTCCAATATATTCTTGGTTGTGTTGACCCGGCTGTCGTCTTCTCCACTGCCAAATAGATCCAGGGCTAATTGTGTGTGGCTCACACCCGCGTAAGTTGTAACGCAACGAGGGTTGACCAGTATGCGAGCTGGTCTATATGCTGAATTTGGAACGGTCAATCGGCCGGATGGTTGTGCCTCCATAGGTGAGTCTGAATCGGGCATAGCGTCGAAGTCTGAGCCAGCATTGACGTCTGGGTCCATGGGAATAACTTGACGCCGTTCCCGACCAGATCCCGGCCTGGCTTGGCTATGCCGCTGTGAAGGATCGATATACTCCTCCTCGTGCACGCCCTCGAGGGCCTTGCTGAGCCAGAGGTCTCTGCAGAACCACGCTTGACAGCTGTCTAAGCACGGTGCATCTGGTGGCCTGACAGAAGCGGGTTCGGAGGACGATACGTTGTGGAAGTCCGTCCCGTAACGATACTTCAAGCCCTTATAGTACGACTGAGCAGGGTCCACGATGTGAGTCCCAGCTTCACAGCAAAAGACCTGGAAAGGTAGGTGTTGAACATAGCGAGAGGCACCACTCTTGTCCCGGGGAGGAACGGCGTCAGGTCTGGAGGATGATCTCGAATGTCGGAATTGGTCCCCATGGATATCCCGCGTGCGCCACCTAACCCAAGGACAAAGGATTATTAGGAAAGGGTTGCCAAGGCCAGGTGGTTCTTACCTGTCCGAGAAGGTGAACTGACCATTGGATTCGGCCCAGTCCATACCACAGACCATAGCAGCTTCGTTGGCAACGCTGACTCGAAGCGTCTCCAAAATGTCGTTTGGACACGTGAACCCTTTCAGCCATATGACGCGATAAAAGGAAATTTGGCGCTTGCTATGGAGCTCGAGGAGTGGCTCTAGGGCGAGGTTGCGCATGTGTGCTTCCTCTTGAGGGTAGTATGCCGCTGCTGGGTCTTCTGTCATCCCGGGCACACGGCGAATTCTGAACGGAACGCCAAGGAGGGTCAAAACAGCTTCACAAAGGTCTGTGAGCGTTGCCGTCGAGTCTGTTGAACCGTAATCCAGCATGGAAACGAACAAGTTTGAGGTCCCCAAGCGTTTCGCCAGCTGGACTATTACAGCCAGCTGGTCAAGTAAGAAGTGGTCGGCCGAGTGAATGGCAAGAGCGATATAGTACAAACGGTCTTCCTTAGCTAGGTCGTCGTATGCATCATCATCGACCTCCTTATTCTGGCCAAACGGCCGAACCAGAGTGGGACAATAAGCAGCGACCCAGCCATTGAGAGAAAGAAGATTTTCAACGGCACCAAGGACATTCTGTGCATCTCCGTGGGCGGTGTCCTTGCCGATCATGCTGGGAATGCGCTACGGGTCAAATCTGAAACTGCCACGTCGAAATTGACCGACACTCACATCGGAAACTGGAAGCGATTCCAGTAGTCGCGGACGCCGTCGGTTACCAAGTCGTCAAAAATATCAGGTCTCTCATCCCTCCCCACCCGTGCCTGCAAAAACTTGTGTTTCTGCACATTTAGGCTCCTGTCCACGCCAGTCACACGTTCGAGGACATTATAACCTCTGTATTGTGCGGTGGACGATGGCGCAGGGTCCTGGGGAAAGAAGAGCGAGCGTGCAAGGACCAACGCAGTTGCGACAGCGAAAAACTTGGCCAGTATACCTCGTTTCTGCAGGAAGGCCATTACTGACAACTACCGCCCGTTCGCGGCGAGGGACTGTATGTGGTCGATGGCGTGATGATGGTTATGGAGCGATCTTGTAAGAATCACAAATATACCGACCTTAGCTCAGCTGGAAGAGCGCGAGACTGTAATGGGAAAACCGATCATCTTGAGGTCGCCTGTTCGAACCAGGCAGGTCGGATTCTCTCTTTTTCTCGCAAGGCAAGAGTTCTCGAAATTATTCACAGCTACATATCAGGGACATACTGCGAGGGCGGGACACAATGTAAGAAAATGAAGAACTAGCTTTGTAAACGCAACTATAACACTTCAGTCTCGACTAGTAAAGCACCTATCTGCAATGTATAAATCCTTCGGCATCTCAGTCCATCGTGCGTCACTCTTGATCTCTCATGTCTTGCTTGATCTTCTCCGCAACTACAATACCCGTACGTTCTCTGCCTCCAAGTGGACTGCTCTTGAATTTGCTACCGCCTTTGGTACCAGGTGTCGCAGGTCGGCCATCGCCTTTAGAGGACGCAACGGAAGAGCCGGTATCCTTGCCAGAAGCGACGATACGACGCTTCCTTTCCAACAGGAAGGCCTCGAGCGACGGTGAGGGTGATGTTATCTTCGGCGTAGCGGAACCAACCGCGTTGTGGATTGGCGAGCCCGTACTATCATGTAAGTTCTTCCTCGAAAACCGTGCCTCACGAGGAACATCTGAAGGTGGGACAATCGCAGTTGCATGCGAAAGGGCTTCGTCCTTTTCGATTTTGGTTGTTTCGGAGGTGGTATCTATATGGTCTGCGAGCGAAAATGAATCTCGGGTGTCAGATTCGTGATGGTCTTTGACGGTTGTCAAAGTGTCCTTCCTGGAACGGAAGGCAGCTGAAGGATTTCTGTTGTTGTCGCGAGGACTGGGCGGAGCGCTCTTGGAACGAAAGAAACCGAGTCCTTTGATGGTGAGTGGTCGTAACACCGGCGTGCCCGCAGTCGACTTGGATGTTCGAGGAGACGAAGAATTATCAGCTACCGCCGCCGGGAGATCAGGGGTTGACTCGGAACGTCCGTCCGTCTTCGTGAGGGACAATTCTGTTGGGACATACGACGAAACCATACCACCTGCACCTTTGGGATCGAATTCATCGTAGATCTCTTCACCAATAAGCTCTGCAAGGTCAGGACTATCAGTACGGCAAATTATCGATCACATTGAACTAACCTTCTAGAACGTCTTCCAGCGTGATAATTCCAAGTGGGTTGATAGCCGGATCGATAACCTGCAAGAAGTCCTCGGCATCCTTTTTTGTCAATACAGCGTCAGCAGGCATAGTCTGTTCCAGTGCAAGCGAAGCCCGAGGCAATCTAGGTTTCTGTTTTTCCTTTTCCTCCCGCTCCTCCGATGAGCCCATCTCTATGTCATGCTGATCGTTCCCCATTGATTTGCTGTACTTCCTCCAGCCACGCTTCGGCTTCTCTCCAGTATTGTCCTCGTCCTTATCAGCGGCAGAATCATCTGCCCACGAAATAGCTTTCGATTTCTTGCGTTCCGTCTTCTCCTTCGAGTCGTTTTCTTCGTCGCTAGAGTCACTAGAATCCCCTATACCCACACGCTCGCGAAGACGCTGCGTGAGGGAACGCTTAGCAACCTTCTTGACGGACGCAGCCTTTTCCACACTCAAACGAGAAACGATGGCCATGTGAGAGCGACCTTCCTGGAATTTATCAAGAATACCAAGTAACGACTCATTGTTGGGAACAAAAGGGACCTTGTTCAAAGGCAATTTGCGTAAAGGAATGGAATCTACATTGCAGTCAGAAAAGCTGTTCACCACCCAAGTATCGCAACGAACCTCCGGGGTCCAACAATACACACTATTGTATGACGGGCACTGAGTATGTGTGATGAAATGGAAATTCTTGGATCTTACATGCTTGACTAGAAGGATGCCGATGATCTTTTTGACCTTCTCGGTACGACCGGAGGAATCCAAGGGAACATCAACTTCCTCGTAGACTGGTACACGGCTATGACCCGTGAGGCATATTTTCTTCAGTAAATCGTAGTCCAGCTTGGAATCTATAGAAAGCATAAAGACATCTTCGATTGGAGTCATTGCCTAGTTGCAAAGCACCCGTCAGATTGCAACAGATCAAAGGCGACCAGGACCCGCGGAAGATGTACCTGTTTGACGACCTTTTCTTGCAAGTCAAGCGTCGCACCGATAATGGTAACTGTATCTGTCTTTAGGTCACCTCCGAGAGAAGAGATGGAGGAGTGCATCGCAATCAATTCTTTGAGTTCTGGATTTGTATAGATCAGTAAGCACCAACAAGGTTTAGAAAATGGACCTGACCTGCTCTTCGGTATATGATTCCATGGTGAGGACCGAGGATATACTCCAATAATTTCGCGACTGGCCAAGCTACTATTGCCTGTTACAGAATTAGCTTGGATATCTTGTTAGTATGACTACTCAACTCACCAAGAGGTATATCAGAGCCTGTGTGAAGCCAGCCATTTTGGCACCCAAGTAAAGGCCATGGCGAGTGCATAAAGACTGCGGGATGATCTCGGAGAATCTGTGAGGAAACGAGAACAAGTTATATAGTTGTCCAGTCACGAGCGAACCAGATGCGCATCGACGGTACGTGGCAAGGGAGATGAGTCGTGACATCACGAGACCGTTCCGAATGCTGAATACACACACTGAAGGAAAGACTCACATGACTATGAGGACCGTGCTGACGACAACGCTTTGCACACCCCCACCGAGGACAGGATCGGATATGATGGGAAGGGACTCATTCACGATCATGTTCGCCAACAAGAGGGTTACCAAGAGCAGGTGGCCATTCTTGCGGATGGGCTTGATCCTATTGGCGTAACGTTTCTGCTGTCTATATAAGGGACGAAATTAAGCACAGAGCGTGGTGACGAAATAGCCCAAATTGATACTAACGGGGTGCCACTCATACTTAGCACGTTGAGCTGGGTTTCATCCAAGCTCATGTAGCCCAAGGTCAATCCGGCAAATACACCAGACAAAAGGACGAGGACGGGGATGAGGCAAGCGAAGACAATGTACTCGACGCTATGAGGTTGACTGCTGGCACGCTTTGCGTAAGTGTGGAGAAATATGGGCTCGCCATTGGCACCAGGAAATCTACGAGCGAGGTTGGGCACATGTTGGAACAGAACAGAGAACAGAGGAACGATAAGGCGGGATGAACGGGGGGAATGCAGGGGCGTTGGTACCATTCGAGGACAGCAGGAGATTGCTGGGGGAAGAGAGCGAATCACGTCGGCCCAACTTAATATATTATTCACAGCCGTCATTCTTAGGTAATCTATGCAGTGTCTTTAAAAAAAGCGAGATGGAATTTGGAAGCGTCTATTCTGAAACACGGAAAATGACTTGTTCGGAATCTAAATAGATGCTGGCTACTTAGAATCACGCCTTGAATCTGGAGTCATGCCTAACCTGTGTTCCTGTTTGGTGAGGTCGCCAGTGCACATTCACCGGCGCCATCTGCTCCTCTCAAGTCCAACCTCGTGCTGTTCACGACTATTCCACTATAGCCAGCGAACAGCGCTGGCTGTGGCAGGGCTCGGTGTGCTCTGGTTCGCCGACAAACAGCTTAATGCTTCCGCCGTAGCGCGAAACATACGGACATTATGGACAGTGAGTAATGGCTTTGGGACCCTTCGTTAGTTCGTCGCACGTCTTCTTGCAACAGGTTCCCTGTGCGCATTCGATTTTGCATCATGGTGGAGCTTCTATGCTCCACAATGACTCCGTCCAATTTGTCAATTACTGATTCTTTCTCAGTGTACCTTCGTTTCCCTGGACTACAAACTCAACTTCCAGCCAGAGAAGGCACATCAAATACCGCAGCTTCATGAAAGAGTTGCAGACAGAATATACAACCTACTCACATCCAATGGCGGCCTTTACATTAAGTTAGGTGAGCATCTTCCATCAGGCAAGCTATCTCCTTTTCCTGATGGAAATGTGCATTTTAGGTCAGGCCATTGGTGCAAATGCGGCTCTGATGCCCCGCCCCATGCAGGATAGGTTCAGCCGCTTATTCGACGACGCGCCGCAGATTCCTTATTCATCCGTCCTCTCTGTATTCCGGTCAGAATTTGGTCGTTTGCCAGTTGGTCCTGACGGTGTCTTTGCGGAGTTTGAAGAACGAGCTGTCGCTAGCGCGAGTATAGCCCAGGTCCACCGTGCGAGGCTTAAATCTGGTGAATGGGTTGCAGTCAAAATCCAGAAGCCAGATGTAAGCAAACAAGTCGAGTGGGACTTGGGTGCTTTTCGCATAGTGATGTGGATGTTCGAAAATTGGTTTGACATGCCCGTCTATTTTGCTGTTGGTGTGTGCGTTTCTCGTCTGTTTCGAAAGCCAAATGCTCATATGATGGATGATATCCGTTGGGATGTCGCAGATTTCATCTCCAGTCATCTTCGCCAGGAACTCGACTTCCTGCAGGAAGCAAGAAATGCCATCACAACAGCCGAGTTTGTTGCTAAGGAACCACGGCTTAGCGGAAAGGTCCATATACCAAAAGTTTACACAGAGTACTCTACTAGGAGAGTGCTCACTGCCGAATGGGTGGATGGCGTTCGCCTCAGTGATCGTCCAGGAATCCGGAAGCTCATGGGCGAGGACAACAGTATTGAGCCACATCCTTTGCATCTGCCGCTTGAAGGGATACGGTTAAGGGGTGGATTCCGCACGATCATGCAGACGATGGTTGAGTTGTTCAGCGCGCAGATGTTCAGCTGGGGTTGGGTACACTGTGATCCCCATCCGGGAAACATTATTATTCGCCCACATCCCCAACGTCAGATGGACCCCCAGCTCGTCTTACTGGACCACGGCTTGTATGTCAAAGTAGGAGAAGAATTCAGACGGAAATATGCCGAGCTGTGGAGGGCCCTGCTTGCCACGGACTGGGATACAGTAAAGGCCATCACAACGTCTTGGGGAATAGGAGCTCCGGACCTCTTCGCAAGTGCAACTTTAATGCGACCAGTGAGCTTCAGGATGACAACGGATGAAGACAGGAGCGGTGATTCTGAAAATGGTACAATGGATCAGTACGAGCGGAGCTTGCAGATGAAGGAAAGACTAAGGAACTTCCTATACGATACAGATAAGATGCCGAAGGAGCTAATATTCCTCGGACGTAATATGCGAATAGTGCAAGGTTCGTTGTGTGTTCTTATGACAACCACATTCTTCACTTGTTTTTTTTTTTTCAGGAAACAATCAAGTTCTCGGCTCTCCCGTCAATCGCATCAAGGTAACTGCTTATTGGGCTTCGAGATCGTTGACTACCACAACGAATCTCACCTTTCGGCAACGAATGAAAGAATATTGGCGCGATACATCCTTTAGAATCATAATGTTCTCAATCGACCTGGCATTCTGGGCGAGCAAACTACGACAGTGGATCAGGACTCTGCTCGGCATGGCAAGTGAGGGATTTGAGGACGAGCTAGAGAGGAACATGAGGAGCTTTGCGAAGCGCGCATTCGGAGTAGATGTTGCACCAGGTGTTTTCTCAGGCTAGGGTTTTTGAACGGCATAGATATCACGAACTCGGGAAGTGCCACCTGTGGTGGCCACAACCTTGCTTGCCATACCACACTGTGACAGTACTCTTGCTCAACTCGGTTGTGCCATGAATCTCAAACAGTGGTCATTCTCACTGAACAGATGTGGTTAACAGACAATGTCTGGTTGGATTTCCTTAAGCATCTTTGATTGGGACATGTACAAGAGCATCACATTGGAATGCTTTGGCAGCTTGTCCTCTCAAACCCTGCATCACCTCCTGTTGATTTCTCAGAGCTACCATGGTCAGACACCTGTCTTATTACTCCTCAGCATGTGGTGCAGCAACAGTGGAATGATGCATCATTAGCAGGATTCAGAGTTCAAATTTGATGTATGTGAAAAAGCAAAAAAGCAGGAATTTTTGCCACAGTCAACATGCTGTGCAGCAGCATTTCAGACTCTGACATGAGCTCATATGACTGCAGTCTAGTAGTGAGTCAGTGTGCAAAGGTTGGTGAGGCCTGCATTCCCAGACCCAGGCATAGCAAATCTTGTGCCCAGTGTAAGCATCAAAGCAAAATGTGAGGTTGCCTGAGGGGTGGATGTGGAGAAAAGAACACTGGTGGACAAGTCTTTGCCCCAAGGTGGAGAGAAGAGGAAATGCCAGAAGAGGGTCCTAGCTGATAATGTGGTGGATGATGGGGACCTGGATGGTGAGGACAGTGAAGAGGATCCAGAGGAGATTGAGGTGGTGGAGAGGCTGAGGGTTTGTGTAGTCCCCCCCCTGTCCTCCTGCCTTGGATGCTGTTTTTGACATCCTCAAATGCCAGCTTAGCAAGATTGTTTTCATGATTGACAGGAACACCTCAGCTGTGAACAGGATGGCCACAGACTTTCACAAACTCAGTGGCATCCTCAAAGAATCATTTGAAGTCTTGAAGGCTTCAACCTTGGCACTGATGATGCACAACTTCAGCAAGGATAATCAGCAGTGCTGATCTCTCTTCTTTTTTTCTTTTTGAATTCACTTTGCATGTCATAGTCTAGCCTTTCCCCTCCCATGTGAATACAATGTCACTTCTCCCTTCTTATGTTCTGAGTGACAAGGTTCATGCTTGAAGTCCAAGACTCAGAGGTGATGTGTGACAGAGTTTAATGGACCAGGTCTGTCTGGATAGGCCTTGTGAAAATCTGAAATGAGCTCTACAGCATGATCTAGTTCTGTTGCTACAAGCCAAGATGTTTCTTCATCCATGCCCTCATAACCTGCCCATTTGACCAGGTCCAGTAATGGACATTGGTGCCTATACCAGTCCAGCTTGGAATCTAGTATCTGCTTGATCTCATATTCAGGTTCTCTGTCAACCTCTATGGCCAGGGGTGGTGGCTGAACATGGTTAGGGATGACATTTGGCATTGCAGGCTCTAATTGAGAGACATGGAACATGGGGTGTATGGACTTCATGGAATTGGGTAAACAGATGGTGAAGGACAAAGATCCAACATGGGTGATAATAGGATAGGGTCTGAGATTCTTCTCTGAGAGTTTCTTCAATGGTTGTGTTGATCTGAAATACTTGGCTTTGACATACACCAGGTCTCTGATCTGGAAGTCTGGAGCTGGGGCTCTCTTGGTGTCAGCCAGACCTTGATGTGTCTTTGGAGCTTCTGCCATCTCCTCCCATAAGTATGCATGCAGAGATTCTAAGTCTATTGCATAGTCTCTTGCCTGAGAAGAAGTCAGATCTCATTCCAGATGGACAGTGACACTTGGATGATGCCCCTCATTGGCAAAGAATGGTGAAACTCCAGTGGTAGCACTTGGAGCATTGTTGTATGCAAACTCTGCAAGTGGCAATAGCTTGGACCAATTGTCTTGTTGGTAGTTACAATAGACCCAGAGGTACTGCTCCAAGGTTTGGTTTGTGTGTTTGGTTTGGCTGTCACCTTCAGGGTGGTATCTGGAGGTGAAGTGGAGTTTCATATCAAGTGCTTTGCCCAGTGACCAGAAGAAGTGAGAGATGAACTCTGTACCTCAGTCTGAGGTTACATGTGAGGGGACTCCATGCTTGGAAAACACATGGAGTAGGAAGAGTTTTGCTAGCTATGGGGATGTGATGGTGTTGTCAGTAGGGATGAAAATGGCTTCAAGTCCCATGAATTGGGTGACTGCTTTGTAGCTTCCTCATTGACATCATCTTGCTTTACTTTGACCAAGTGCCATTTGAGGGTGTTCCTGCAGGGAAGTGAGTTGTGATGAGTCCCACATACATATACATATGCACCCTATCCAAATATTAGCTCCTCAGAGCTATGTTATTCTATTGTCATCTGGAATGGGTGCATATCCTATGATAAACATTAGAATAATGGGGATGTCAACAGTGGGATGACTCACATTGTCTGGAGGAGGGTCAGGCATGTGTATATGCACCATCCAATATGATGATGGACATCCTTAACTGTTTCAATGCACCTTTATTCCATAGCCTCTATAGATAATGACTGCATGGTGACCACCTGTCTGGGTCAGGTGCAGAGTGGCCTGACAACCTCTGGTTGGATGTATGGGTTGTATGGAGCTTGATAAGGTAGCAGTGGCAGGTCTTTGGCACTGTGTACACATGTCATGTGAGCATATGTAGGCAGTGTGTATGTAGTGCATAGTGTGAAGTACATAGTCATAGAGTGCCTAGACTAAGCATAGTGTAGAAAATACACAAACACAGCACACAACACAGCCCAAAAAGGAAGAAGTCACATTGATCATCAACCACATCATATTTTTCACATTGGTTTCCTATCTCATCACACTGGGTCACACAAGTCATGTCCAGTTTGCACTGGGTGTAAACTTTGATTTGCCCATATCTCATCCAAAAATAGACATATTGATGAGATAATCATACTGACATGATCATGATATCATAACTGTACAGCCAGTTTTTAGTTTTGCAAACTGGGACTCCATGGGAACTTTGCAAATATCTCACCCAAAAAAGGAGATATCACTAAGGTAAGCATATTCCCAGGGCCCTGTGATCATAGGCTACAACTTTCATTATGACCTCATGGCTGTACAATTACTCTGTATGGTAAAATTCTAGACTGGGCTGTGGTAGCTACAAGGTGCAAGGCCCCAAAGGGTAGTGTTGCTGTGAACTGGACCAAGTCAAATTGAAGTGGTAGTTCAGTGGCACTTTGACTTACTGAGATGTGATGAACTGAGCTCAAACGAAGTCACTAAACATTCCATCCAATCACATTGCTGCAGGTAGAGTCACTAATTACTTAGATAATCAAGTATCACCAACCTCCCAATCGTCCCAATATGGTACTACATGCCACTTCGGTTGCAGTTCGATTCAAAACTTTGCTTTGCTTCATACCATCAAACTGTACCAAACTGATGCAAAATTCAAATCGAAGTGAACTTACTTCGAGTTGAGTTCAGTTCGACAGCAACACTACCAAAGGGTGTATGTCATGCTTCTCCAATGCTTCCAATGTTTTGCTTGCCAGTATGTCATCCAAGCATCTCAAGGATTCAAGAGATATGCCTAGGAGACAGACAAGGCACTGTGATGAGAAGTTGCTGAAGGGTGGTATTGGCCTCACCACCAGTCTGGGATGGACTGATAGGTGGGTGGATTTCCTCAATAGTACCCTCTGATCTGCTTTGCAGCCTTCACCACAAGCCCTCCCAGAGCATTCCTGTGATGTCCTTTCTTGTATGTGACCAATCATGCTAATCCTCCTTCCTAACCCAGTGAAGATGAAGACACTCCATCTGCACTGACAACAGGCCATCCTGGATTGCTCTTTCTTGCCATACATCTTTGTCCTCAATCCACTCCTCTAGGTCCTCCTGTTCACAACCATGCCTGCCACACCTGCTGTCCCACTCAATATCACACAGTGTCCTACAGGTTGTGCATCAGTAACATAACCCATGGCTTTTTTGTACTTTTAGTACCTATTTTAGCATGAATAGTCAAATAAGCACAGATAGTATACAGACTTTTTTTAGTAGATCCTTCATCTATCCATATGACTTTCCTGGCTATTTACACTTTTTATGGTTTCTCATCAGAGCAACTTTCTCAACATATTGTAATATTGTAATTACTCAACAATCCTACCTTTTGCAATATTTCATTTAGGCTTACATTTAGCTCACACATTTCACAGACAATACCATAACCATTGATTCCAAACAATTTGAAACCAAGCAATTAAATGAACATGGGTATCACAGTCACAGTGTGAAGGGAAGGCAGTGTGAGGAAGTGACTACTGACAGGAACAGATTAGTTGGAAAAAATGTAATGAGCAATGCAGGGAGGGGGGGAATGGCTGGAAAACACTAAAAAATATCCTGGAGAAGATCAGTTGACATTACAATTAGAAGAAATAGCAAATGTTCACTGGGTAATACTCTAATGAACTCATCAGTACATTTCATGAGATGGACAATGTGAACCCTACAAATACTCATGCACTGATTGGCAGACACTGCCATGTCATCTGCTATTGCATCATCCTGGAAAGTGCTATCCTCCAACATCCCACTATCCAAGGTAGACATGAGAACAGAGTTTGCCATTATGATGACTTCCTTCAAGGCAGTGTGGTCATGTCTGTTGACTGACATAAAGTATTGCCATGTACAAGACCCCCAATTCTGTTCAGAGAATGCCAATGCAGTTGATGATTCCTTCCCAGATGCCCTGTTAAGCTTGAGAGGAGTCTTCACAGTTGCTTTACTGCAGGCACTGATCTGGTCATTGACATGAAGTTTGCCTCTTTGGAATAAATGGATTGCATGTTCAAGCTAGATTAATTGTTATCTTACCCTCCTCAACAGGTAATGTACATTACTTACTGCAGCACAGCAGAGAGAGATCACCCCTTTGATGCCAGACTCTTCCAGAGCAGCAGTGTTGAGCCTCAGGATATCAGGGCAGCCAATGCAGGACCACAAGTGAGTATGGGTGAGGAGTTGCAATAAAAACTGAGACTGATATGCATTCTTGGGCTTTGTGGAATCAAGATCTTGAAACAAGAAAGTGAGGCCATCCAGGAGGTCCTTACATGTGTCCTGAATGACATCAGCATGTTGGGTGTCATCAGAACCTGACACAAGGGAATGGGCCATAATGGTGAGGGCAGTGGAGCTGAATTGCTGCACCAAATGCTGAGCTGCCAAGTTGCCTGTCCAGTGAAGTGAGTCTAAGATTCAGTCAAACCAAAAAGAGTGATGATACAAGGATGAAAATTGGGGATCTGGGTTGTATCATGGTTAAATCACCAAAATTCAGGTTGATGGTGATGATGATAATTTGGAGGGCTCACATCAGGTCTTGGTCCAGGATTACCCATGGATCACCTAGGCTTCCAGCCCACACCACAAGAGCAGGAAGTACCTGCTTTGTCCACTTCCTATTCTCTTGCAGGGCAGGAGGCAAGTGCCCATTTATGTAGTGGAGGCATCCACTACCTGCACTGGTTGTAGTGGTTGATGGGACTTGACTTGAGTGTGCAGCTGCTGAGGCCAGCTGTCTTGATCCTTTTGCCACAATGTTGCTGTGCTGGTTGGTCCATGGTTTCTTTGCTGGCTTGTCAGCAATAATGTTGGTCTGCCACTCCACATAGATAGCATGGCAAGTAAGAGAACTAGCATACATACCATTGCAGTCACATGAGGTGCCCTTGCTGGTGGTGGTGAGCAGATATCTGCATTGTCATTGTCAATATTAGCCCCTTCATCATCTGCTTCATCAACCTCAGATGTGATATGTTGAGAATTGATGGGGTCATGGTAACCTGTATGCTTGCACTTAGTACCTGTACAGGCTGCTTTGGAGATGGGCCAGTCAAAGTTGTCTCTCTTGAAGGTTTGCATTAGCACTAGTAGTATGCCCCACCATCTAAGAAGTTGTTACTTGAGGAATGAGTCTTATAAATATTCCCAGTCAAAGACTTACCTTGGGCAGGTGATGGCCTGCAATCCAAACAGATAAAGGAGTGCTGTCTTGCATGCCATCATTATTCTCATCGTCCAGTGACAAGACCAGCGTTGGGGTACTCCTATATGCTGGCACTGCATTAGAGGGTGCTGAGCTGACACTGGTTGCCTTGGTTGTCAAAGAAGGCATGGTGCTGGAGGGTGGATGCAACCTTCCACCTGTTTGAGAGTCAGAGGCAGCAGAGTTCTGGGGGGTACCATTGCTAGTGCTAGGTCAGACTTCATTCACCCAGTTATTGACACAGCCAAGGAGGAAAGCTCTCCTGTTCTGTGTGCTAAGGTTCCAAATAAGATTGAGCCAGTAGAGAGTTTCAGTGAGAAGTAACATCATCAAACAGAAGTCAATGAACCACTGGTGGGATTTTTCTTGTTCCAGTGCACATGTCAACCCCACATCATCACTGCATTCTGCCTCCTCAGTGCATGGTGATTACTGCCACTGAGAGGGGTCTTTTCCCCCTGAATGTCCAAAGGGCAGCCAGTGAGATTGGCATCCAGATGGTGAGTGTTTGCTTCCATATCAACTCCAACTGTTGATCAATTGATCAATGAGCCTTCCATCCAATAGTATAATTAAGCATGTCCTCACCATCAACATGAGGAGTGGCACTTATAATAGGTCTTCCCTGACTGATGCTCTGCTTAGGTCTTACTGGCTTCACTTTGCTACCTTCCTGTGCAGCCTGTTCAACCTCCATGGTTGCCTCCATTTCCCCAACTCAAGCACAGCCCTGCTGCATAGCAGTTTCTTGTGCATCTCTGATCTCCTAGGAGTGCATGCAAGTCATCAGCTTGCTTCTCTGCTGGGGTGCATTGCTTAATCTGCAAGTCAAGAACTATCCATCCTGGGTGCAGGTTAGCCTTTAATTGTTGTGAATGATGCCCACCAGAAGAATCATTGGCTGACCATCAGGAAAAACTGACAGTGCAGTATGTGTTATAGACTGGAATAGTGCATCACTATTTGATATATAGTGAGTTATAGCACTACTTTAACTATAGATCATGATGTCATAATGAAAGTTGTAGGGCTGGATCACAGGATCATGGGAATATGCTTACCTCATTGATATGCCCAAAAATGGGAGAGAAAGTTGCAAAATACAAAAATAAATTGATGTCTCAAAAAATAAATTTCAAAGATGTCATAATGAAAGTTGTAGTCCTGACAAGAGGACCATGGAGGTATGCTTACTTCATCTATCTGTGCAAAAATGGTAGAGATATAGACAAAATACAATTAGTATTGTGTAGTCTCCATTTTTATTACCAGAAGTGTAGTGTGTGCTTTTTTGATTTGTTTGGTTGTGTTTGATTAGAAAAGTGTAGCATAGTGACCTGACAGCACAATATTTGTCATATACTGAAATAGTGTGCAATTATTGCATATGTATTGAACTATAGCAACATTATAACTATATATTGCCAGTTGCTCTAAATGTTTTCCCATGTGCAATGAACAGTTATAGATCATAAGGTTTCTTTTATTTCATTGTTTTTACTTAAAGGAAAGTGTAGTGTAATCTTTGCATTTTTGACTACCAATTAAGGTAGTGTTGTGTAGTCTACACTGTTATTACCAAAAACATGTAGTGTATTAAGTGTAGTGTTGTGTAGATTACACTGCAGACATGGGCCCAGTTGACACCCAGATGATTTGTTATTAGTTCAGTGACTGCTAGGTCAGGTAAAACATTTATATCTGATAAGACTCTACTGTACTGTGTCTTAGACTATAGGTTGGTAATCAGTTGTTCTGGAAGCCTGAAGTAATCTCAACTTAATGTTTTCGAGTGGCAATCTACACCTTACAGGCCTAACTCAAAGTCACCACCATGCTTTCAGTCTTTCTAATTTCAGTAGTGTACCCCAAGCAATGAGCTGTGCCACAACTGAGTGAAACTATGGACATAGTTTCAAGATGAAGCCAGCTTTCACCAGCACCACATACATATATTTGATTTAAGATGATAATCTTGGAATTCCACCAGCCATCTGATGAATTTGCTTGGAGTATGGACAGGAGGTTAAGCTGAGCTTTTACACATGCTTTTACTTCAGGTAATTTCCATGGTGTGCCACTATTATGCATGGTGCTTTGTCTTGACCTAACAACTCCCTGACTTCTACATAATGTCCCAGTTATTATTCCATTGGTGCCTGCTCAGGTACCTCAGTGGGGGAGCTTCTCTGCTCTGCTCTGCACTGGCACCTGCTCCACTCTCCTCGCTGGCACTGGGCATGCCAAGCATGGGCATGCCACTTGTGACTGCATCAGACCAAGCCCACCAATGCTTCTGACCACCCATACCCACCTGATGGTGTGGTGCTTCTATGTCATTTATCCTCCATGATCGATAGGTGCAATAATGGGGCTTTGGTTGGTTGTAGAAGTGAGATCTGGAATGATGATGTCACATTAGTCACATTAATGAGTTAGTTGTATAGTTTAGGGCAATCTGCGGAGTGGGACCTGGCAGAGGAGGACAGTTACCTTGATTGTCACTTGAATCATTTGACTTGGAAGAACTGCCCATATCTCCATAAAGGGAACCCAAGCTCCTCTTCAAGTTAAAAACTAGTTTCTCAAACAGTACTGTACCAACCTATGGTGAAGAGGATAGAACTGTCCAGTTGATAGGCTCATCAGAATCAGCATTGAAATCAATTTGATCTCAGCACATTGAAAGTGTTTCCTCTGATGCTTGCCCTGTTGGAGATTGAATCACCCCAGTGTGATGTACATTTTGGTGTGAGTTTTACTTGCTTACATAAGTGCTTAGAGCACACATAGTACTACACTTTTGGTACTATTCCCTCAGTAGTTGAGTCACTACTGAGGGTAAGCCTACATATTCTTTACATTAGACTACTTACTGATACCTTGTAGCTGCCTACAGGTACATTGAATATATTAGTAGTTGAGTCACTACTGAGGCTGCCTACAGCCCTTTTCTATGTGCCCCTCTCTTCTAGCTCATGTCGATCATTGTAATACTGCAGTGGGCTCGACTGCATGTGAGGCCTTCTTGGTTTTATGAGCTGAATGAATGAGGCTGATAAGTATTCTGTTGGTCTCATCTTTGATCCCATCCCAGATGGGGATGATAAATATGTGGTCAGGTGTGATGCTATGTTGTTGAGTGGCCACATAAAAGCATATCCCAAGCAAGCACATTACCTTCAGAGCATTCCCTCCCCTCCCCCCCTGTGAAATATGGAGGTTGTTTTACTACTGAACCTCAAATTCTCCAGAGCAATCAAAGTTGAGGTTGAACCCTGAGATCCTACATGCGGGAATGGCCCCCATTAATTAAAGATGTGCATGACTATGGTGTTCACCTACTGTCAGATGGTGCTACCATGCTTATGAACTCTCTTCCAGTGTACAGTGTAGTTCTGAACCATGAGACACTGATGTTCCTCTGTGCTATGTACTGTTTTTCTTTTGACTCCATGAACCATCCACTAGGTATTTGTGAGTGTAGATTCAAAGGAAGGCATTGTTGTGACATTACATCTGCATAGTAGCACTACATTCCACTTGAAGTGTCCAATGTCGAACCAACTCACAAGGCCTGGAGCTCTGCCAATGGCAATGGAATACAGTAACTTAGACACCTGATTCGTGCAGATAACGAAACATGCTTACCTTCAAAACCCAAAGACACCTTCCCTGTGCAGCTGACTGCATGATTGCTGATGCTTTGCCAAGGATAGCCTTGACTGTCAAGTTACTGACCTGGTACAAGGCTCACTGATTAGCTAGAAGCAAGAACCTGTGCCATTGCAAGTGCAATGGTGATCTGACTAAAAAGTGAATACTCACTGTCAAAGGGTTAAGGTCAATCCCGAGGTTGAGCTTAGAGTCGGTTTGACAGTGGTAGTGCATAGTTGGCATCATTCGTACAAGTACATTAGCAGAGTCACTAGTCATGTGCAACAGGCTGAGTTTCTACAGAAATCATGACTAATGGAAACAACTCTATTAAGCAAATAAACTACTCGTGTGGTTGTTGAAGGAATATTCCAGCCCAAACATCAGGGTCTGCATCACCATTAGAATCAGGTCATACAGCAGGACCAAGTACAGCTGTGAGGGCTGAGATAACACATGTCAGGGCAGGTTCTTCCTTTGGTTTCTCCCAGACTCTAGCATGGCAGAAGGGACATGTATATGAAAGTCCAGCATAGGCCACTCCAGCAGCATAGAACTCCTCCAGGGTTTTGGCAGGGGGATCCCTTTGAGCTTCAAGGTGAGGAGGGAGATCAACATGTTCCAGGTCTTTGTGGAGGCACTCAGCAAACCACTGCTGGAGGCATGCTAGACAGAACATGTGCTTGCACTCTTGTATTCTGTGGCATAAGATAATCAATACCTGTTGTGCAACAAGTGACATTGACATACAAGTAAGGGTGGATGCATGGCTCTCTACACATAGCACATAAGATCGACTCCTCCCAGGTCCTATGAAGCTAAATGTGAAATGAAATGAGTGTCAAGATTGGGTGGAAGTATGACATTGGTCATGGTATCATGAAGTGTTTGAAGCCTGGTTATGTACCTCCAAGGAATGATGAGCAGCCAGTTCTCTGAGTCACTCTGCTTCAAGCATGATCTCATCACACTCCTAAAGGAAGAACCACTGAATGTGAAATGTAGAAACATTGGGATGCACCTAGAGCACACCTTATGGGATATTCCTACTTCATCGGAAAGAAAATCCACTAGATTGGCGATTTTCTGAATGGGAATGATCAATAGCATAAAAGCAACATGGAGGGATACTACTTACATTGTTGGTGGTCTTGATTTCATGCTCAAGAGGGTGAGACTGTGCTGGTTGTGCTGGAGTAGAAGGTGAAGATGAGGGTGTTGCAAAATTGGATGAAAGACTGGATATGGATGAAAATGATGTAAAACAGAGCTGTTTCATGGCTGGGCATGTGGCTGGAGGAGCTAGAAGGTAAGATTGGGTGCCACATGGCAGCATAGATATTCATGTATGGAGGTTGTATCTGTAGCTACCATCGTAAGGGGAGGGCCACTTGCATGGAGACTGGCATTGAAGGCACATATTACAGGTGAGGGTAAGATGAGGGAGAGGAAGGGAGATGGGTTCAGGTCGCACAACTCACAGCTTCCTGAACATTATATTCCATCATTGCCACCCATCAAAGGCAGTAAAGGATCACACACCCATATTTCCCAGTCACCAATCTCTTTGTCAGATCGCCTTTATTCATCAGTCATCACCCCAGAACCAAGTTTCATACCAGTCACAAATCTCTTTGTTAGCATCGCTTAGCAGCCTCATGTAGATATTTTGATATTCCCTACTAATCTGAGCCTATGTCTAGAGCCAATGAGTTGTAATTGTTAGCACGCACCTTTACACTTACTTGAGCAAACAAGTCTATCTGTCATCACAGAGTTCCAGTTGCAGATTGGCATTGCAATGCTGTTGAAAATTCATCATATTCGCCACCTGAAGCTATGATTGTGAGGCATTGGGGCTTTGTGGGGATGTATTGGCCCTGTTGGTAGAAGTGCCCTATGACCTATGATGAACAAAGGCATGTTGGAGTGAACATCCCTCAGCCATCAAGTTGCTCACCTGATATGAGGCTGACATGATGAATTTTTGGGAAACTGAGCAGCTTGAAGGTAGACTGATTGGCTAGAAGCAAGAACATTCACTGTCAAAGAGCAACATCAATCCAGAGGCTGAGCTGGATTGTAGCATTACAGAGAAGCTGAGCCCAGCTAGGCCTCAGTAGGTAACCCCACCGATTCTGAGACTTATGATGCCAATTGGTTATTACATAAACTAATTCTCATATCATACAAATCGTGTAGTTTACATTGACTAGAACCACCACAGTAGTAATTATTGAGGCATTGGTCTGACAAATCTGATGAATGACCTCAGGATGTGCTACTCAAGAGTGTGTATGATGTCCACTCAGGAAAATGCCAGCCCAAATGTCACCATCCATGCTCCCTACATCCATCATCCAAGCAGGAGTTCCAAGGATGCCATTCAAAGCCTCCACAATCTGTGTTAGAGGGCAGAGCTCCTTTGGACTGTCCCACACTGGTGTAGAGAAGTGAGAGAAGAGACCCTGGGTATAGGTCAAAGGTCTCCTAGTACAAAGAGAGTGGTCAGTTCAACCCAAGAGGTTCTGGAGCTATGAAACATGCCCTGTGAGTGAGGAGATGGGGAGAAAACAAATGAAAGCTGCTTTCAAGACTCTGTAGGATTTGAGAAATAATGTCTAAAGGATGTCTGAATGAGCCTAAACAGGCTTCCAGCTTCAGTTCTCATCTTTCCGTGTCTCTGGTATTTCATCTATTACTTCAATGATGTACTGTAGTGTAACTACAAAGACTTGACTCGCATGTGGCTTACATAAGCCACAACATGGCCAAACATGAAGTCAAAAACACTAAATAAAAATACAGTAACAATAAAAATCAAAACTGCTAGTAAAAGAAAGAAAATATACTGAATCCTCCAGTAGGGAGATTATTTTCCCTACACTGGGCAATGGTACAAAAGAAGGCATATTACATCCCCCACCATCAATGCTGCGAGTGTTGTGGCTGTGTATGGTGGTGTTTTGCTGATGCCAAGGTGGGCAGGTATTGTTCGATACTTCAGTTGTTCATGGAGGCATCCCTGGAAGTGCTGGTGAAGGCAGGGTAGACAGAACAAATGATGGCATTCCTGAGTCCTGTGATTGATGAGCCTAATCCTCATAAAATGATAGGAGGCACTCACAGAAATGGGTGTATGCAAGGTAACTGACAGGCACTGCACTTGAATGCTTCATTTCTTGCCTGAATGACCTTGGAAAGCAGTCTGAATGAGTGTCATATTTGCCCAAACAAATTAGGTAGAATTTACAGAGTCGCAGAAGGCTTTTAGCTCAGAGATTTCTGCCACACATGAGTCAGCAGCTTCTCTTGACCTCTCCAGCTCCACCTTAGCTTTTTCCTGCTCCTGGAATGTGAACTGAATGAGGAAAAAAAAAAAAGCTGTGTGCAGGTGAACACACCTTGTGGGATGCTTGGAGCTCTCTGTCAAGAAGTTGGGTAACTTCTGTGATTTTCTGGGTGGAGGAATCAATGCTTTGTGACACCACATATCCAAGGAATGCTTACCTCAATAGTTTCTCTGGTGCTGCTCTCCAGGGGAGATACTGACCCCCATGCCAGGGTGGATGAAAGAGGCATTGTGGGAGCAGTTGAAATGGGGGAGCAGGATGATGCAGACAAAGGTGATGTGGACACCAAAGGCAAAGATGCAACTAATGAGTCAGGAGTTGGGGATCACAGTGACCTCGATGCTCAGGTACACAGGCCATAGCTATGACT
This sequence comes from Pisolithus marmoratus, assembly GCA_024613145.1. NCBI lineage: Eukaryota > Fungi > Basidiomycota > Agaricomycetes > Boletales > Pisolithaceae > Pisolithus > Pisolithus marmoratus. The sequence continues at coordinate 88,620 of JANFAE010000342.1, read as the reverse complement.
CTTGGTTGGTGCGATCATATGGCAACTTGCAAGTGGATGATTGATGTGGGTGTTGGAGACACATTGTTGTAGAGAAGAAGGAAGGAGTGATACAGATGAAACACCAGGCCCAGGTGGATTCACTCATTTTATGATCTCCTCGCCACTTGAGGGCCTCAAAGAATATTACGAAAGACTTTCATTCGAGTATGATGCAGAAGTTCCTGAAATATCATGGCACATTTCCTGTTTCAGTACATTACTAAGGTGGGTTGACCAGCACTGCCTCCTGCTTTCAGCCATCTCGAAGCTTTCTAGACAATACCATCTTATGATTTCTGTTGTCTCCAAGTTCTCAATGCCCCTTGGGCTGACAAATGACCAAAATCCCTTTGAAAGACTCACCAAGATTCCCCATGATTTAGTGGAAAATACTGAATGCACTTTGTGCAATCCTATAAAGTGAGTGCAATCAATGTGATTACTTTCCATATACTAGTTCTCTCAAGATGAAAGCTCCCAGAAACATCCAATGCCATCACCCCCATCAGCATTGAATGGCTCTGTATCACCCCATCAGGTGTGTTGAGCAGGATGTGTGTATTTTGCTGTACATCTGCCATTTGGTCACTAATGCATGGTCCCAGACTGTGCCAGTTCATTGTCAAGTTTTCCACAGGTATCAACCACCCAAAGTGGGAGGTATAAAAACTTACCAAGAGAACTTGGAGCACGATGTAGGTTTGTAAGCACTGTTTTGTTAATAGTTGTTGATGTTCTGCTGAAGACTGTCCTTGTCCACCAGCAACATTTTCCAGTGTGTCTGCCTGAGGTAGTGCCAGTACCTGAAGCTCGCATCCACAGTACAGCCAGGTAAGTTTAGTATTTCATACCATGTAGGGTGGTTTATTAAAGTACTGCAAAGTAACCAGAAAGATCCTAGGAGTGTTGACAGTGATCTTAATGCTCAGGCTACTAACACCAGCAGTGAGGATGGCCCATCAAAAGATTGTAGCCCTGGGCTCACCTGTCCAGCTGCAGTGTGTTCAGCCAGCAGCCCTAGTCAGGAGAGGTACAACCAGGTGAGTCCTTTGGCTACTCTTACTCTGATGTAACTGATACATGTCTTAGCGAGAATGGGGCTCTTTCTCTGGAACCTTCACCAATTCCCCTGCAGTGTGAGACCAAGCTTCATGGGGTTGACTCTACTGTTGGTCAATACATGTATGACAGTGACAAACCCCTGCCACATCCTGTAGAAAAGGGCTGTAGGCAGCCTCAGTAGTGACTCAACTACTAATATATTAGTGTACCTGTAGGCAGCTACAGGTCATCAGTAAGTAAGTACTGGTAAAGAATATATGTGAACATACCCTCAGTAGTGACTCAACTACTGAGGAAACAGTACCAAAATGTACTACTAAGTGCGCTCTAAGTGCTTATGTAAGCAAGTAAAAACTCGCACCAAAATATACATCACACTGTGGTGATTCAATCTCCAACACACCCCCTGAAGCTCCACTGTGTGATAAGTAGAAGTGCAGAAAATATAACTCAAGTGAATGTATACCCAAAAAATAATTCAATAAACGAGTGTAGCTTCTGCAATGAGTGAGCTTCGAGTCCGGGTGGTATACGAGTGGTGTTTGGTCGTATTTGGCGCGCGATGTGGCAACTTCCCGTTTCGGAAATGCTTGAGTGGTGCGTGCACTCTGCCTTGTACTGTGATCGTGACGCCGCCGTTTCGACTATCGGAAGGATTGTCGCCGCTCCGAGTTCGTCTGGGAGGCACCCCCTGCCATTGATAAGTGTCGGGAAGACCCCAGGGGGGTTTCCGGCATTTTCTGGGTCCGCGAGATGGCGAAATGGTACCACTGACTGCTGTGTGGTCACCATGGTGTGTATGCCCTCTCGTTTGGGCATTTCGGGTGTCGCTGACCTCGTTGTAGCGAACGCTTACTGTCGGGGACTCCCCCGCAATGAATTCGGATGGATCGGTTGGCGTCGAGATGAGCCACAGTGGCCGTATGGCGACCACAAGTGTACGGTAGGCACTGGGTCTCGTACGAACAGTGCTGACGTTTTCAGCTTTCATCCCGATCCTGCTGTGTCGGCGCGTGCCCATGAAGGTCGAAGGGGTGTGTGTGAGGCCGTTGGGAGGCCGCTTAGGTGCCGCAGGTGTGCTGGTACAGGTGTCTTCTCTCCTCCTAATGCTGCTGCAGGGCAGCCGTTTGGCCACAGGAAGATTTCTTGGCTGTTTCGTGTCGTTCCGCATCGATCCAGGAGGCTCCCCAACCTGCCAGTAGGTGTTGGCGACAGTCCGGAGTCGCTTCGAGATGTTTGAGAGCCTTCGGAGTAGCCGCATAGGAATGCCAGCCATCCAGTATGTGTGCCCTCTCGTTTCAACTCCTCTGGCATTCCTGACTTCATTACAGCCTATCTTCTGTATCCATAACCCTCCCGTAGGGTGTTGAAGTCGTTTCGAGGGTGCTGAGAGGAGCTGGGGAGGTAGCCGCATGAGAATGCCGGCTGTATGGTGAGTGTGTCCTCTCATTTTGACTCGTCGCGCACGCCTGATCTCGTTACAGCCCTTCTTCATCATCTGATACCCTCCCATAGGGTACCTAAGCTGTTTCATGGGCCTGAAGAGAGATAGAGGGGGCCGTGTGGGGGCCGCTTGTGTAAAGTAGGCGTCTCGCCTCGTATGTGCATCGCTGACACTTCCAGAAATTCGTTTGATCCTTCCACGTCGATAGGTGACTGTGTAAAGTCGAGGAAGGTTCGGGATGCCTGTCGGAGGCGGTTCGAGTGATGCAGGTATGTCGTTCGGCTGTGATACCTTTCGTTTGGTGTGCCAACCTCTATTGTTAGCTAACAGCTTCTTCTCTGCTCCGTGTGAGCAGACGGCGCTGCTGTTCATTGCATCGCTGTTCACCTTGCTGTCTGATCCAGCATCTTCCCTTGGTAAATCCCATAGTAGCACTAGTGTGCCACGTCATTTGAGCTGTGCACACTTGCCGTCTTGTCTCGTAGTCTCGTGCCGCTGCTGCGAGACTGCTGTTTCGACTGTCGAAGGTTTGTTGGCGCTCCAAGTCCGTCCAGGAGGCATGTCCTGTCTCTGGAATGTATCTGCGATATTCCAGAATAGCACTAGTGTGCCATGTTGCTGGAGCCGTGCACATCCATCGTTGTGCCGCTCTGAGCCTGTCTCGGGCTCATTGCAATTATGTGCCTTGCCGCTTTGTTCATCCTGTAGTGTAGGACATTCGGCATATGGGTCAGGGAGTTCGGCATGTATCCCCGGGGGATCAGGTACTTCGGCGATCGTTTCGCTATTCGTGCGGGTGTGCTGATTCTCTTCAACAGGTGTTCATGGTACATCTTCCATAGAATGACCACTGGCTGGTCCAGACATGTTATCTGCAGGCTCCAGTGCCTCAGATCTTGACTCTGGTAAGTCTCTGCCCTCCAAAACCTTGTCGTTTACACACTGACTACCCACATCAGGTGCTTCGAGCATGCTTGCACATTCTTCTGGCTGTTCTGAGTCTGTAGCCCTATCCACAACCACTTGCAGGTCATCTTCCACCCCCTGCACGTCTACGACCTCAGCCTCAAGTGTCAGGTACCCAGGCTTCGTCTCAGTGCAGTCATTTGAGCTGTCTAGAGAGCCCTCTTCTTCCCTAGGCAGATTCTCTGGTTCGTTGTGGCTGTCGGCACTGAGTGGTTTCCTCAGCCGTGATCTGCTCATGTTGTGGGTCACTCTGTCGTGTGCCTTCCTCTGCTGCTAGCCAGCTGTCGGGTCTTGGAATCAGACCGAAGTGCTTTTCGAGGAAAGTAAACTTCTCAAGTGGCGTTTTCAAGAGAAGTATGAATGAGAATATGTAGTCCGAAATGCCATATGTAGGTAATCAATAGATTGACCGTCACATTCTGTCACTGCCAGCTTTCGTCGGCAGTCCTCCATGCCACAACTTCATCTCGTTCTTCATCAGTCTGTGGTGCCCAGTCTTCACCAAGACCTCTCAGCTGTGCTGGATGTACAGGTCGTGTTTCAGACCCCACTAGGAGCCCCATCAAGCCTTCGTCTGCAATGGCATGTAAGACCCAACTGCCATAAGTTGGCCAGTTATGCCCATTGTCTGCGAGCTCGGGTAGGTCGTCCATCGGTGATCCAATAGCCTTCAAGAGAGTAGAGACAGTATTAGTTGGCTTTGTTGAGTAGTCTTCTGTTTGAGTCGACTGCGAGTCTCCTACAATAAAATTTTCTTCCACACTATGCAGGGCTCATAACCTGTAGAAAAGGGCTGTAGGCAGCCTCAGTAGTGACTCAACTACTAATATATTAGTGTACCTGTAGGCAGCTGCAGGTCATCAGTAAGTAAGTACTGGTAAAGAATATATGTGAACATACCCTCAGTAGTGACTCAACTGCTGAGGAAACAGTACCAAAATGTACTACTAAGTGTGCTCTAAGCACTTATGTAAGCAAGTAAAAACTCGCACCAAAATATACATCACACTGTGGTGATTCAATCTCCAACACATCCTCCAGGTGGTCTACTTCCTCTGGTCAGGGACTTGTTCATTCAAAAGCATAGCAATGGTGATATGAGCATCTGGCTGTGGAATGATGATTGATGGCTTTCTGGCATTGGTGACAGTCATGTCCACCCCATACTTAGTGATTATCAACTGAGTATCCATGCTGGAAGTGACCCCACATGGGTGACATGCAAGACTCATGCAATGTATCTTGGAAGGAGTGATGGCATAACAAATCAGCTGGTGTAGGTGTGGCGAAGCCCTGACCAAGAGAATAGAGGGAGATTGAGGGTTCAAGGGGAGTTTGAAGGTCTGGAGAAGTAGACGTGAGGTTTCGAGAGGTAGTTGGTGAGCTTGAGGGGGCTCTAGCAGATCAGGGGAAGGTGGTCAAGAGTGGGCATGAGGGGATCAAGAGGTGTGGGGAGGGATTCGAGGTTGTGAGGGTGTGTTTGGGACTTAGGAGTGGGAGGGGGAGTTGCCGGAGTTGCCAGTGCTGACTAAGCCTGTGCAGACAGTTGGGTGGGTGTGGAACATGAGGGAACATTCTACTTTTACCACCCACTTTGTGCATCATTGTAAAGGCTTGAACAGGAGCAAGATTCTCTCTGGCTACTCTCTTACTTATAAGAGGGAGATTCATCCTAAGTGCCAGTACTAAGTCCTAGAAGCCCTTTTTGGGACAAAAACTCAGCTCGCACTTCCTTCATTTGATCTGCCCTTGTTCAGGGTGTCTTTCTATCACATCTCTACATCTGGAGCCCACTGCGAGGGGCTTCTTTAGGAATTCTGGCACACAGGTACACTCTCTGCAGAACCGCAGCTCATGTTGCCAAAGAAGAAAGACAAAGGAGATTAAGAGAAGTCCTTGAGACAGAGCTGCTGATTGACCCAAGTCAGGCAGACATACCATCCACAGTGAGCATCGCTCCATCATTACCATCTGCCACATCACCAATGCTAGTCCCAGTTTCCATTTCACTGGCAGCTCTGTCAGCTTCACCACACACCAGCACTCATGTCACAGATTCACCAGCTCTACCGACTACATCAAATCAGCCTGAGACACTGTTCACAGCTTACAGGTCCCCATCCCCACTAATAGCATCCTCACCAGAGGAGGACTCAAACTCAGCTCGGATCTTACAAGACTCGTTATCCCCACTGACTCCCATACCCAACATGATTGTATGCAACTTAGAGAACATCATGGCGACCTCACGAGGGTTTCTGCCACCACGGTACCTGGAAGGTGGATGCAATTCTCCAAGGCCAGGTGAGCGAAGGGGCTCACTGCTGAGACTATACTCGCCACTCACACAGGATGCAAGGGATGCATGGCCAGAGGCCAGAGGCCAGGGTTACAAGGAGAGAGACTGATCCCTATGATCAAAGACAATCACTTCCACACAGAGGAGAACCCCTCATCGATCTGAGGCCCTTGCCTCGAGAGGCGCTCGAAGATAGAGCTGTGCCAGACATGGAGAAGAGACAGACCTTTGCATTAGAGGAATGAGGGCGCTCATGCCCTCAGGGAGATATCTTTGACCAAGATTACCCTGTCGAGTGACCTCAGTCTTGTTCTAGAAGGTGCTCACAGGAAAGTCAAGCCCCCCATGATAGGCATCAACAATGGGAACTCTTGCCTCCTTGGAACCAAAGACCCATTACCCCAACCAACACAGACTATTACAGACAGCCCCATGTCACTACCTCCATGCGAGGGCTCGTTCTCATGGTAGGCCTGAGTACAGTAGAGGTGGGGCATGTGAGGATTATTACAACTTGGAAAGACTGAGGAGTAGAGAGGAGAGGCTGCCAGTGATGAGGAGAGAGGAAACATACCCCGAGACAATTCAGCATCAGCTATCAGAACCCATCAAACCACTGAGGAGGGCCCTCGAGGGTTTTGGCAGATCGCAGGAAGAGAGAAGGCCTCAAGAAGCATGCCCCTATGAAAGGGCACATGGGAGCAGAGAGTCAGAGGTGCAGGCAGTACTGGAGATGTTGGGGAGAGGAACTGCAGACTCAAGAGCCCACGAGCCTCTCGACAAGATGCCACATCAAGGGTCACCCAAGGCACCAAAGTTTTCAGGAAAAGTGCAGGACCTTGTGGGTTATCTCAGGGAGATCCAGTTCTTGTGTGAGGGAGCAGGATGTACGAAAGAGAGAGAGTGGATTAAGTGGGCATGCTGGTACCTCAACAAGGATGTGGTAACCCTTTGGAATGCCATTGTGGAGCGGGGACCGGCCAATTGGAACAACTTCATTAAGAACCTCATTGAGATCTATCCAGGGGCTTCGAGGTTAGAAAAGACCTTCATGAAACAGGACTTGTACAACTTGGTGAAGGAGCAGATGGGGAAGGATATCGAAACTGAGGAGGATCTGGGTGAATATTTCCACAAATATTATGAGATTGCGAGGTACCTCTTCAACAAAAGGAAGATCACCTCAGATGATTTCGATGGATACATCCTTGAAGGTCTCAACCCTGAGCTCAAATGAGAGGTACTCTTGAACCTGAAGTTCTGCTTTGGGATCCACTCAAGTGAAGAACCATGGCCCCTGGACTGCATCGTAGCAGAGTTGAAATTCTTGATGTGCAACAGGTTTAAGATGACAAGGAGTAAGACAGCAAAGAGGGGAATAGTGCAGCTCTCAGGAGGTGAAGAGGCGACTCAGGTCACCCAGGAGTTAGTTCAGTGGCAACCACAGGTTCAAGCTGAGGTGGCTGTGCAACGAGCCGCAATGGGCAACCTCGAAGGCAGTAATCAGTTTGCAGGACAAGGAAATCCCACAGACCATCTCTGCTACTTCTGTTTCCTAGTCAGTCATCAGGCATCATATTGCCAGTTACAGTCGAATTACCTGAGAGAAGGGAAATGCCAGATCATCAATGGGCAAATTTGTTACCCTGACAGCATGCCAGTTCGTCAGACAAATGGGTTGTGGAAGGTGGAGATCGATTGCTGGTTGGAGAAACATGGCCCAGCAGGGGGCAGAGTGGGAGGAGAGGCCACAGCCACCCCAAGACCAGAAGCCAGCACCCAGGGAGCACATCTGTTTGTAGTCGAGAGCCAAGAGCTGAACCTAGCCTCAGCGCAGATGATGACAACAGCGAGAATTGAGGAAGTAATCTCAGGTGACAAAGAAGAGGGAGTTTGGGTCTCTGTCAGAACCATATCCCGAGGGGTCTGGACCCAAAACAGGAGTTGGCACAAACTCCGAAAAACCCCAGGAGGAGCGTGGGAACTCCGGAGTGAGTGTGGGAAACCCTAGAAACTCCAGAGTAGTGGGGGAGGTAGGGTAGTGTCCAGAGGAGTCAGAGGGAGCAACACCCAATTGGCCTCAGCTTATGTGCTGTGCCCTTGGACAAGTCCTGGGTATGCTGAGAGTAGACAGGAGTTTGACTCAAGACTGATCTAGTTGATATTCCAGCTGAGGTCCTACAATGTATGTACAAGGTCTTATATACTAGAGAGCACATTCTGAGGCAATGTCCGGGTAATGAAACTCCGGAGGGCAGTACAGAACGTTGACAATGTTCCTATAGGCTGTACTGGAGTATCGGACAATCCGAAAGTCCGAAGGCTAGACCAAAAGTACCAAAAAGGCTATGTCCGGAGTATATGTAACTACCAAGGTCCGGAGTCAGGAGTTTCAGGAGTTTCCGGAGTTTTACCAGAAAGGCTCTAGTACAAATGAGGGTAAACTTTCAGAAAAGGAAGGTATCTACTGAGAAACATAGTCCATTAGACAGTAATCCTAACCTAAGTGTCATGGATATGACAGTATCCCCCTCTTTGGACCGAGCCCTCGAGGTCTACTGTCAACCTTTCAAAACTGCCAGGACCATTTGTCCTGAGGTAGGGAACGTTATAAGGTCAGGAGAGTTCTGAGAACAGACAACAAAACACAAACAGAGGGAACAGGAGATTAGGCTGCCTTTGCAGCATCAACAAGGTTCAGTATGTTCAGAACGAAAGTGGCTATAGCCATTGCCATTGCCAGGAGGAACAGAGCCCCAGCATAGGGATCAGGACGAAGGACATTCCAGGCCTCCCAGCAGGTAACCTCATCATAGTCATCATACACCAACTGCAGACGAGGGCCTGGTGGTGGTGGAGGGAATGGGGAACGATTATGATGAGGGTGCAAGGCAGCTGGAGGACGATGAGGGAGACGAGGAGGGTTGAAGTTGGCAGAACGTTGAGGCATTAGTGGGAACAGGATAAGGAGTGTTGGGAGCAGGGTGGTATAGATGTCCTTTCTCAAGACAGGTGTTAAGGAATGTAGATGTTTTTTCTGAGAACACATCCTAAGGTGACCTGTCCTTTTTAGCCCATTTCCTAAAGGGGAAACAAGTCCCTGACCAGGGCCAAGCAACAACTCGGTCCAAGGGCCCTTGACAGGTAGTAGCCGAGACAGCCCAGGCACAAGTTTTACCTGTACATGCCATAAGGACTGGGAGCCAAAGGTAAACAAACCAAGGGCAGAGGATGGTGCACACAGTGGTTACAGGGCAGAAAAGGTCCGAGTTAGGCTAGAGAGCAGGAAAGTCCGAGTTTAGCTGGAGAAAGTCCGGAAAGGTCCAGTAAGAGTATATCCAAGTAGAGGTGACAAAGGCCAGCAGTGGAGCAAGGTCTGGAGGTGATCAACAGTTCTGGGTTCAACATAAAAAGGCTCGGAGTGGGACCTTAGGCAGTGTCAACATGCTGAGAGGGGTCGGAGTTACATGCAGAGGGCCAGAACACTTGTAACGAAGGTCCAGAGTTGCATGGGGATCTGGAGTTACAAGGTAATGTCTGGAGTTGCAAGGTGAGGTCTGGAGTTACGAGGTGAGGTCTGGAGTTGCAAGGTAAGGTCTGGAGTTACATGACAACCAGAGGTACAAGGTTTAGTAACAGCCCTATCCCCCTCTTTGGGGCTAGATGTCCCATCATCTAGCACAGGAGTAGAAGTCCAAGGCCAAGGCCAAAGACAAGGGAGGAAAGGTTGATAGGGGGTCCTGAAAACTCCAGAAGCAACCGTGGAGTTGAGAGACAACAGGTCCGAGGGAAACGAACAAGGTCTGAGGAGAAGTCACAACTCCAAACATGCTCCAAGGGTAAGAGGATGCTCCGAGAGAGTATGAAAAACTCCGAGGGGATGCAATGAAACCCTAAGCACACCAAGAGAAGCCCAAATGGTAGCGAGAATGCTCCAAGGGAAGTACTACCAAAGATTGAGGGCAAGGCATAAACTCTGCGGATTGGCATTAATTCCGAGGTGGGCATAAAGGTTCCGAAGGGAGACATTGAAACTCTGAGATCAGGAAGAGAACTCTGAGAGGGACAAGGGGACTCCAATGCTGGAATCACAAGTCCGAGAGTAACTATCAAAGAATGTGGAGGGTCAGGAGAAAACTCCAAGAACAGGAGAGAGGTCTGTAGAGGAAGGGAGAGCCTTCACAGGAAATTATTGTATCTCCAAGGATGAGGGGAAAGCTCCAGGGGTAGACATAAAGCTGCAAGAGGGAGTATCAAAACTCCGAGGATGGGGAGAGAACACTGAGGGTGACGAGAAAACTCTGAGGGTAGGTGGTAAACTCTGAGGACAGGTGGCAAACTCCGAGGGTCAGAACCAAACCCCAGAGGACCACACAAAAACAGAGAACCCTAGTGGAGTTTGAGGACAGGAGGTTGAAGTCCAAAGAAGGTAACCAGAAATCGAAGGAGTTCAGGAAAACAGGTACAAAGTCCGAAGGGAAAAAGGGGTGACCAGGAAACTGGAGACACCAATGCTGCAAGACACAACAAAAAACTCTGGTGAAGGCTGGCATGGCTCCAGGCCACTAAAGGTGGAGGGTCCCAGGAAAGGGAACCAAAGTCCGAGATGTGCAAGATTACTAGTAGCAACCAGTGGAGTTACTGGTTAGGAGGACTGGCAGGTCAGGATGCAAAACAAACGACTACAGAGAGTCAGAAGACACCGGAGTCAAGAATTCCGGAGCAGAGGGCGATATCATGGGGATTGGCATTCTTCATGCATAGGCCGGAAAAGGTACTACTTCAACCCAGTTGATCAACGGATCATGTAGGGCAAGTTAGTGATATCCTGGTACCATAGCACTTAGAACCCAATGAGGATGCATATTGTTACTGGAGTAACACTGCCAGTCAGGGAAGGGTGCACATGAACATGGACACAGAGACCGGAGTTTAACTGGAGTTAAGCCAGTGAGGACAGATGGAGCCGGAGTTTCCAAGTACTGAGGACACCAGTTGGAAAGGGTGAATGAGTGGCTTGGGCACCAGGCCCAGGGGGAATCCATAAGGCAGGATCAGAATGGTGAGAGGTAACTCCGAGAGGCAGGTAGGGGATGGCAACACAAAAGTCCAAGTGTGGCCAGAACCAGAAAACATGCAGAGACCAGACCAATCGGAGTAGCTTGGCAATGCTAACACTAGAGGGGAAAAGAAAACCATGGAGTGGAACAACAACTCCAGGAATCTCTGGAGTATGTGGTCATCTTACATGGCCAGCCTAGGAGTATCATTCTGGAAGGTAGTGATGAGTTGGAGTAGGGGTTTTGCAAGGGAAATGACAGGGGTGAAAACTCCGAGAGTCAGAAGGGTGAAGGAGTGACAGGGGAACACTGGAGTCAATGATCTGAGGGTCGTGATTACTGACTTATCCAAGTGGAGCTGGAATATACTGTCAGAACCATATCCCGAGGGGTCTGGACCCGAAACAGGAGTTGGCACAAACTCCGAAAAACCCCAGGAGGAGCGTGGGAACTCCGGAGTGAGTGCGGGAAACCCTAGAAACTCCGGAGTAGTGGGGGAGGTAGGGTAGTGTCCAGAGGAGTCAGAGGGAGCAACACCCAATTGGCCTCAGCTTATGTGCTGTGCCCTTGGACAAGTCCTGGGTATGCTGAGAGTAGACAGGAGTTTGACTCAAGACTGATCTAGTTGATATTCCAGCTGAGGTCCTACAATGTATGTACAAGGTCTTATATACTAGAGAGAATGTTCTGAGGCAATGTCCGGGTAATGAAACTCCGGAGGGCAGTACAGAACGTTGACAACGTTCCTATAGGCTGTACTGGAGTATCGGACAATCTGAAAGTCCGAAGGCTAGACCAAAAGTACCAAAAAGGCTATGTCCAGAGTATATGTAACTACTGAGGTCCGGAGTCAGGAGTTTCAGGAGTTTCCGGAGTTTTACCGGAAAGGCTCTAGTACAAATGAGGGTAAACTTTCAGAAAAGGAAGGTATCTACTGAGAAACATAGTCCATTAGACAGTAATCCTAACCTAAGTGTCATGGATATGACAGTCTCCCAAGAGGAGCTCAACCAGCAGGAAGTCGATCTCGAGTATGCCTTGGCTGTTAACGAGAGGGACCAGTCCCAGCACAGGCAGAGGTTCAACGGAGTTATGATACTGAGCACTCCCTTGAAGAATCCAGGGCCAGCAATGTCAAAAGAGGTGCCCTTGAAGGGCAAAGGGAAGCAGGCAGAGAGGTCCTCGAATGTCTCGAACGATCCTCGAGCAGTACCCAGAAGTTCTACCTTCTGCTATGGAGCACCTGTGGATGTCCCCAGTGTGGAACAGAAAACCTTCAGCACCATGCTCGACATAACAGTTCAAATACCTGTGAGGGACCTGTTGGCCCTCAAACCAATCCAGAAAGTCATGCAGGAGTACACCTCAGTCAAGAGAGTGCCTGCAGACAGTTCCCCAGCTGGTGCATTAGCTGCAGTCGAGACCGAAGACAGGGAAGAATGGGTCGAGGCAGAGACTGAGGAGGCCCAGGTGGCAAGCATCAAGTGTGAGAAGGAAGAGCCAGAGATTCAGAGGCTGTCGATGATGCCTCTGACCTTCATAGCAGTTGAAGTCACTGGGCAGGTCATCGTCGAAGGAATTTTGGATAGTGGGTCGCAGATCATAGCGTTACGAAAGGAGATCACAGAGGTGCTTTGGCTCCCTGTCAAGAAAGACAGCAGTACCACAATGGAGACAGTGAATAAAGGGAGAGAGGAGACCAAAGGAGTCATCAGCGACTGCCCCATCGACTTTGGAGGGGTGACGGTGTGTGTACCTGTCCAGGTGGTCAAAAATGCCACCTTCAATATTCTCCTCAGATGGCCCTTCACATGTGCTCTTCAAGCGAAGACCGAAGACTTCCCCAATGGTGGCCAGAAGGTCGAGATCACTGAGCCAGGCTCAGGAAGGCATATAACAGTAACCCCTCATCAGCAAGGATGATACGTGAGGGTGCTGCAATTCTGAGACCCAATCACACATGCAGAGTATCATCATCGAATGGGAAGTAGGCTGAGGATTGTAAAGGAGATCAAGATCAAGAAGGGTTTTTAGATGTCATCAGGGATTCAAATTGCCAATGAGGAGATGTATGGATGGGAATGGCCACCCCTGTAACATTGGGCTATCTAGCTTGGCCTATAGCGGTGTACAGTGACGGATGGAACATATATGATTTTAAGCGAAGCTTGTGTATACACAAATGTGTACATATCTCGGCATCGAAGCCAGATTTAGAGGCATTGATCAACTCAGAATGGAAAGAGGGGAACGAGGACATGGGGATGAAGAACTTAACAAAGGAAAATGGATCATGCGCACAGTTGCCAAATGGGGTTCGAGAAGGGGGGAATTGGGAATTAGAGATGAAGGCCAAGATGCGAGGGCAAGCTGAGGGACTGGAGGGGGATCAGGTCAGGAAGGATCAGCGAGGCTCTTTCAAGGAGAAGTGGGGGAATGTGGATACCCCCCAGATTATTTGTGAGGAGGACACTGAGTCCTCAAGTTTACTTTCGAGCTCGTATGTGGTTCAGTCACTGACCGATGGCTTCCAGGACAAAGGCCCAGACCTCTGCATCTTCAAGTATAAGCCAGTGGCTAAGAAGGTTTGCCCCATGGTGACTGATACCCCTGCAGAATTTAGAGTGGAGAGGAAGATGGTGGGAGATCCATTGGCAGACTTACCTCAGTTGCCATTACGACCCCTGGACTGGGAACCTGGAAAGAGATTAATGAAGGAAAGGGGGGAGAAGTTTGACTGGGACCCTGGAGGATTCCTCTGGCCTGAGGAGCTGAAGCTCATCAAGTGGCTCATTCAAGCTCACGAGATGGCTTTCACATGGGATGCGAGCAAGTGAGGGACATTTAGAGAAGATATCTTCCCTCCCCTCAAGATCCCTACCATACCCCGCAAGCCATGGGTGTATAGAAATATTCTGATACCGCCAGCAATCTACTCAGATGTTGTTGGGATCATCAAGGAGAAAATCATGGCCAGAGTTTATGAACCTTTGACATCTTCATACAGATCGAGATGGTTCTGTGTGGTGAAGAAGGATGGAAAATTGCTATGTCTCATTCATGATCTGCAGCTGCTGAATGCAGTCTCAATTCAGGATTCGGCAGTGCCCCCACACATCGATAGTATTGTGGAAGCCTTTGCTGGGCATATGGTATTCGGCATGTATGATTTGATGGTAGGCTATGACCACTGAGTCATTCACAAGGACTATCAAGACCTCACGATGTTCCAAATGCTGATTGGGACATTTTGGTTGACAAAGCTGCCTATGGGGTATATGAATGCAGTACAAGTCTTTCACAGAGTACCATCATTACTGCAATAAGAGCTAGAGTGAGGTGGAGATGACTCAGATGACTCAGAGACAAGCCAAGTCATGAAGGGAGTCCACATATAGTAGGGAGATGGATATCTGGTCATCCTTGTGCATGGTGAGTAGTGCAGGTGATCATATAAGTCCAAATCCAGAAAGATGACTTGACATGGGAGAGGATAAGTAGGACTCATGCTGAGGAGGTCTGATCAAGGGAAAGGAGTGCCATAAATGGAAGGAAGGGAAAGTCTGTCCAAGAAAGGAAGCATAATGTGTAAGTGTCATGAGATGCATCTCAGGTATGGTCCATAGCACATCACCACTAGTTTTGTACAGTGGCAAATTTCATCTTGGAACAACAAGTTTAGTGGTTGGGCCTTGGCATTAGTAGCTGCCTAGTGGCTCTGGAGACAGGTGGACAATGTAACACATATAGTGTAAATGATATAGTACATGTCAGCCATGAGTGTTGCAGTGATTGGGTGGGCATCCTTGACAAATGCATGCATGCCTTGCACAAGTAAATGATACCTGATGGTTGCTGCTGCTGCTGAAGCTGCTCATGCCAACAAATGAGCTGAAAGAATCTGCATTCTGGCAAACTCAGAAGGACCCAAAATACTGAGTACCAACACAGAACAAGATGCTGACATGGACCAATGCAGCTGGGATGGAGAGGTCATCTGCCTGGCTCATGACACAGCTGCTAGTGATGATGATAGCCATGGTGAGGTGGAGCAGCTGCCAATATGATGCACTTGTTTTTCATGCAGGAGCCACAATCAAAACAGACTGGGATGGTGTGGCAAGCTGCTGCTGCACCATGCATGTTGCCATCTATCCTCCCATCTGAGGAGTCAGTTGAAGTTGAATCAAGCAACCAAGTTGTTGCTGATGATGTCTTCACTGGATACTTGTCAGATCTGCCAACCTCAGACTCTGAGTCTGAATGCAGTGATGATCTCAACACTGAAAGAGAAGCCCAAGTCCAGGATACATCCATAAGTGTTTCACCCACACATCCATGTCCCCTCCCAGCATGACCACTAACTACCAGCTTTGACTTCAAAGACATTGACTAGAGATTCCTGCACATGTTGCTCATCAGCAAACCAGGCTCAGAGACACAAAAATTATGAGCAAGCCCTCAATGACATTGAGAAGCTCATTTGATCAAGAAAGGAAACTTTTGATGTGGGTCAGCATGGACGTCAGGCATACATACCATGCATGTGCCATCCAGAGTTGCTTATGGATGATTGTCTGGAACAAGTGATCTCAAACTGAGTCTTCCAAACAAGCTGCTGAAAGCCAGGGATTGTTTTTTTAAGTCAGAATTTAATTGCTTGAGGGCAGGCAAGCCCTATGTTGCAATATACTGACTAGGGAGAATGTTCTACTGTCTGGATCAAATGAGGGTGATGATGAGAAGGGGAATCCTACAAAGCTGCCACTGTCATGTACAGACAGGCCAGGATCTGGGGGCTGGTGAGAAGGGTTAGTTACTTGAAGTTGTACAGAGGGATTGATAGAGTAAAGGAAACAGGTGGGAATAAGGTGGTGGGATGGATATTACAGCCTTTTAATGGCATGCTGTTGGGGCAGAGGGGTCATGTGGGAATCTGATGGTGGTTTCTACTAGCTCATGATGAGCAGTAGTGGCAATTGAGAGGGCCCCATCTCTAGTGATGCCAAGGTAAAAGGGGGAGGTGCCTTCAAATATCAGTTTGATGGCTGTGTGGGCTCTTGAGGGGAGTGCTTTGTTGGAAAGGGGGTCAGGGGAGTACATGTCTCCACTGAAACAGGGGGGTATGCCAGGGTTGGAGAGTCCTGTGACTAACCAGGTGGGGGGGTTGGGGTCAAGTATCCCACTTCCATCAGAAGTCATTACATAGAGGGTAGGTGTGTGGGGGGAGGGGGGGTGGAGTGGTCATTATTGTTGTGACCATCCTCAGAGGGCAAGGACTCAGAGGAAGAGTGATTGTCATGCATGCAACATGCCTCATGTGATGAGATGTAATTGGTAAACTTTTCCCAAAGTTCACAAAGCTCCTTTTACAACTCCACCAGCACATGTTCTAGGGAAGGGGGTTTCATGGTGGTAGGGGGGGCTGGTCAGGGTTAGGGTGAATGGGGGGGGAGGCTTTGAGGATGATGGAGTCACCTGCTTGGGCAATGTGCAATTTTTCAGTTGGCCTCAATGGTGGACATATGTACATGTTGTTTTGGTAAAACCTTAGCCAACCTTGTTTGACCCTTCCAGTGCCTGAGTTGAGTGTGACTGGATTAAGGTGGGCTTTGTATGAGTGAAAGACAACAACCATCCAGTGGATGGCCTTGGGTGCAGTTTTGCCACAAGTGATGGGGGTGGTAGGGACCTGGAAGGACTCACCCTTGTTGGGGCCATCCTTGGTTGCCCAGGTCCAGGTGGAAGGGTTGGATGTGAAGTGGGCAAGCATGAATCTGGGGAGAACAGGAGGTGTGAAGTGGGCCTTGAACATGCCTTTAGGGAACAAGTGGTAATGTTTGCCAATGTCTGACAAGCAGACAGGGCAGGGTTCTGACAATGGGCACTGGTGTTTGGGGGGGAAAGGTTGTGGTAGTGGTTCAAGAGGCATTTTTCAGCCAGGGATTTGCTGAACAGTGGGGAGGGCAGAATGGTCTGGCATTGGGTGAGGAAGTGGGTTGGTGCTCAAGAGCTGCCAGTCTCATCACAAGGACAGCATTCAAAAACATTCTCATTGTATGATGACCCTGTGATCTGAGATGAATTGTGATCATTTGTACAGTCAAACAAATGGGCAATCAACCCTCAGAAGCTTGTTGAATTCAGCAAGGGGAGTATGGTTCCTGCAGCTGCAAAGCAAGACCTTGAACAGATCACAAATGCCAAGATGCCACAGGGCCTCAAAAAATATACTTTATGGAGCTTGAACTCTTTCCCCAGATTCAACTGAAACCAAGCAAGGGTATTTGTTTGGCCACAGCACACCATCTCTTAAGACATGAAGGCTTTCATTTCCAGGAATATAAACAATCTCTCAATTATGATGGTCATGGAGAACCAGATGTCATCAATGACTGACAGATCTGCTTTCTTCCCAGAAATGGCAAAGTATAAATGTTGGCTGGATATATCATTGGAGATATTGGGAATGAGGAGCTGAAGACCCTCCTAATTGTGTTGAGACCTGCCTTGTGCCCTGTGTACATGATGAGATGACTGCCCAAGCCAATGATGACATGGGAGGGGTTGGGTCTTTGATGGTGAGCAACCACTGCAGAAGAAGAGTGCTGGACATGGCCACATGCACCAGAGTGATGTTATTTGTTCAACCATCAGATGGTTGCAGGAAGCAAGTCATACCCTGGAATATGGAAAGAATTATGAGGGATATTGGACTGGTGAACTTTTTGTTAAGCAGGTAATTATGTTTCTTATTTCATAGAGATCAATGATTCCAAACACAAAAATATTGCAGCTGAAAGAGAAGATCATTCCAGCATTTGAATGTGCTCATGGTCCTGGATTTCAGATGCTGCTTATGGTTGACAAATCACAAGGCCACTCCACATATGCCAAAGATGCCCTCCTGACATAACCAATGAATATGAACCCTGGTGGAAAGCAAGCCTGGATGTGGGACACCTGGTGCATGTGGCAGGGAACAAAGGCTACCCAGCAAATGACCTTCACCAGATCATCCTGACTTCCCTGATATATGTCCAAAAGCATGAAGCATGTCCTCATGGAATGAAATCTGTGGTATGCCAATAGTCTCACTGCTGAGCCAAGCAAATTCTAGATTGCCAGCCAGACTTCAGGGCACAGAAATCTTTTGTGCAAGAGGTTGTTGAGTCAGCCAATCACCTTTGCATCTTTCTTCCAAAATTTCACTGTGAGTTAAACTTTATTGAGTACTTTTGGGGTGCTGCAAAGTGATACCTGTGAGAGAGTTGTGATGACACATTTGCCTCACTTCAGGCAAATATGCCAAAGCCTTTGGGCTCAGTGGATACTCACACAATCCAGAAGTGGGAGCATTGGATGAAGCAGTGGATGGAGGCCTACCAGAGTGGGTTGGGAGCAAAAGATGTTCAATTTCATGTGCAGTCTTTCAGCTCAAGGAAGTACAAGTCTCATTGCTGCATTCATGAGGCAGTTGCAACTTCAGTAGATAGGATTGATAACCATAATTAGTAATTTCACAGGAGTCACCTTCCTAATATGGTTTTATTCCCATGCCTGGCAACTTCAACCTTTGCCTGAACTTTTAACTTGGTCAGTTTTTGAGATTTTAAAAATCTGTCTGGTGAAGTTGTTGTACTGTTGAATCCAAACACTTTTACCAAATTTGAAGCCATTATATGATTGTTTGCATTTGCTGAGACATCTGTACAAAACTAGTGGTGATTAGGTGACATGCACCATATGAGTAAAAGAAAGGAAAAAGAGAAAAGCCAGTTTAGGATACAAAGGGTTGATTAAAGTTTATATCACTCAGCATCTCTCAGTGGCATGAGATGCTACCTGGCAACAACTTCCCTAGCCCCCCACTCACAGTGACATCTGGTGTGCAAACCAATGCACCCCTCCCATCCAGCACTGGGATGTCTGATGTGCAGTCAAGTGAAGTTCCTGCTGCCCCTCCTAGCATTGTACTATCCACCAGGAAGTGACCACATGTGGAGATGGTTGATGATGATAACCAGTCCACTTTCCCATTCACAGATATGTCTGATATTTCCACTCCCTTCAACAAACATGTGCAGCTCTCCACAGCCATCAAGACTGCTAGGAGTTCCCATCCCCACTGTTCCTGCAAAGCCATATCAGACTCCACTGCAGTAAATCTTCAAGACTTGATCAACAATGTAACATTTGTCAATTAACACATCATTTACATTGGTTGTCAAGCAAGCATCAACAGTGAGAGTGAATGTGATCCATCTACTTGATGGGGAAGATTGCAGAAATCTCAGGGTGTTCATCCAATCTTCAATCACCCAAAGCCTGGGCTTTGCCAATGTGTATCTGAAGACAACTGACAGGGATGATCAGAAGGTGTTTGTGGAGCTTGAGTATGATGAGGTCAAGCTTGCCAGGGTCAGTAGCAGTCAAGCAAAGTGATATGGTGACCATTATATGTAGCCTTCCCATCCTGTATCTACATGTTTTGCATATGTCCTGTTGTTGTTTTGTAATGCACACCATCCAGTTGTTCTCCACAGTCAGTCAGGTGTGATTAATGATGTAAAAATGATTGTTAATGCATTTACAAACAGGCACAACCACTAGTACCTCTCCAAACAAGGTGTAATAATGAGATGATGTTACAAAGATAAATTGCACATATTGCTAGTATCTGCAGAGCTGTATTCATTGTCAGATAACTCTGAGCCCCTGCTACAAACTCTGTCTTGATAATCATCCCACATGCAATGTCTCTGCATCAGTGCTCATGTCAGATATAAACATATCCACTCCTCCTGTACCTTGTTGATCCTCCTCATCAAATTGATCTCTTACCACATCAGGAAAAACTGACAGTGCCATTATTCACTCTTTATCACTATACATTGCTAGATTGCACTATTTATGACTAAAAATGCCATAGGGGCAACTATGGGATCTATAGCACCACAACCATCCCCCCTTAAATATAGTGACATATAGACACATATAGCTAAAAAGGAGGATAAATAACAAAATAGAGCCATAATGTTGACATCCCAAGCTTGCCATACTTTGCCCTTTTGCTTTTTTTGCTTCTTTTAGTTCACACTTTTATGAAGGAGACAACAAATTCATTTAGCACAATATCTACAATACATACACATAATTCTACTTGGTAATAAATCAATGTATGAGATGGATGGGGGAATGGGCATCTGCATCTGCACTGGAGAAGGGGAGGGGGGGAATTACCTTGAAGGAGGGTTGGCATGGTGGTTGTTGGTGCTAGAGGAGCTAGATGGGAGGAGGGGTGAGAGAGGGAGGGCCAGGGAGGGGGGGGGCTTACCCACCAGTCATTCCAGATGTTGCTGTTATGGGTGGGCTGTTGCTGACTCCAGATGGGGGAGTGTCAGTGGGAGAAGGATGACTCATCAGGGATCTTACCTTGCTATTGGAACAGAGCCTCATCTGGTGGAGGGACAGCAATGGGGAGAGGTAGGAGGTAGGGCAAAGGAGATGCAGTTGAGTGTGTGTGCATGCATGGATGAAAATTTCAACTTCTCACAGTCACATGACCAGTGGCCACTGCAGCACTTAAGTGCGAGTCTTAGCTTACCAATCATTTCCCACACATTTCCTAGTCGCTATATACTAATCTACACAACACTACACTTAATACACTACACTTTCTTGGTAATAAAAGTGCAGACTACACAACACTACCTTAATTGGTAGTTGCACATGGGAAAGCATTTAGAGCAACTGGAAATATATAGTTATAATGTTGCTATGGTTCAATACATACACTGGAAGCATTGATTGATGTTATGACTAATAACATGAAAAAAACATTGAAAACAGAGATACTATGTCTGAAGCATGTTATTCAAAATAACACATTATTTAACATTACTTGTGTTCTCATATAATTATTCTTGCTAATTACATGCTAATAACATTGTATATGGTATGTACAAAAAACATAGTATATGTTGGTGCAGTGCTCCATTTAAAAACATTGAATATCAAAGCATGTATGTTCTTTTACCATGTTACACCACATGTTCTCTACAATGACATTCATCATGTTATTGCTTCATGAATTATTGGATTGGTAGTAATGATCCATTTGCAGATTTGACAATTTGGCCATTCACAAAACTTCACCAATCTACCATTTAACCAATCTGCAATCTACCATTCACCCAATTAGCAATCTACCATTCAACCAATTGGCAATTCAGTGAATTGCCCATTCTTGCAAATTGTTAAATGGCTACATTAGCATAGGTACTTCAAATTTTCCAGGCCCCACTGTAGCTACTGCACAGTTTCTGAACCTCCAACATAGGTACTTCAAATTTTCCAGGCCCCACCATAATAGCTACTGCAGATTCTTTGAACCTCTGACATAGGTACTTCAAAATTTCAAACCCCATGGTAGCTACAGTGGAGTTTTTGAACCACCAACATAGGTACTTCAAAATTTTCAAACCCCACCATAGCTACAGGAGAGATTTTGAATGACTGATGTAGGTACTTCAAATTTTTCAAACCCCACTGTAGCTATGATGGAGATATTGAATCACTGATGTTGTTATGATATGAACTTTCTTCCTTCTTTTTGATCTTATCTAATCTTCCTATCTTTTATCTCTCTCCATCTTATCTTCATCTTGTCTTGTCTTATCTAATCTTCCCTTTATCTTATCAGGTACCAGTCTGGTCTAGGCCAGTCTAGACTCCTGCCTCATGTCTTCCTCATGCTTCCCTTCTGGACCATGTCTGGACTGTTCTGCTCCATGGTGACATCATGGTGATGTCATCCCCTTTACCCACACCTCATGTTCTCCTCATGTTTGCCTTGCTGCATCCTCATGTACCATAGTATATAAGTAGCCCTCAATAGCCCAGCTAGCCACTAAGCTAGTTCATTTGGGTCTTGATGCCAGAACCTGCTTCTATTGTGTTGTTCCCTTCCCTCTCCCTCATCCCTCTTCCCTTGTCTTTCTGGTCTAAGTGTCTTGTGGGGTGGGCCTGCAACATTGTTGTTAGGTTCCATCACACTTCAGTCAACCACCTATGGGGACCTATTAGGTCTATACATTCTTATAGATGTATTGGCCTAATAGGTGTCAACTGGTTGGGAATCCCTGGCCTCTGGAGATTCTCCACATCATGGCTGGGGAATCTCCAGAGCTGCCATCCAATAGATGCTGGAGAAAATGGGAGAAATCCATTTCCCCAAAATAAATCCATTTTGGGTGTCAGTGTAGTGGAGTGGCCTAAATATGATTTTTCCCAGATATTACCTGCATCTTCTGGGTATTCCCCAGGCTAAATTGACCAACTTCCCAGTCCAATCCTGAGCATTCCCATGGCATGCTGATTTGACCTACCCATGGTTCCAACTAGGGATTCCTCCAGGCTGAATTAACCTGCTTTCCATTCCAATCCTGGGCATTCCCCATGCTGATTTGACCTACCCATGGTAGCAACTAGGATTTCTCCAGGCTGAATGGACCTCTCCTCAGGGTGGTTTTGGACTTTCTCCAGCACAAATGGACCTCTTTTCAGGGTGGTTTGGGACTTTGTCCAGGCTAAATAGATCTATTCCCAGGGGATCTCTGGACTTTCTCCAGGCTAAATGGACCTACTCCCAGGGGATTTTTGAACTTTCTCCTGGCTAAATGGAGGGGAATGAATCTCCAAGCAGTATTGGGGAATCTCCAAGCCATGTTGGAGAATCCCCAGGCAGGGTTGGGGATTCTCCAGGCTATTTTGGAGATTCTCCAGGCCTTGTTAGGGTTTCTCCATGCTATGTTGGAGATTCTTGTCCAGTGTCAAATAGCCCTTATTGTGGACACCATGGGGATTTTTCCAGCCTAAAGTAGACCTTAGTATGCATTATGTGGCACTTTCTCCAGCTTAAATGGACCTCAGTGTGGGTGATATAGGCCTTTCTCCAGCCTAAAAACCAGGCTATGTTGGTGATTCTCCAGGCTGTGTCACTCACCCTATGTGGGCAATTATCCAGGTGACCTTGATGCTTCTACAAGCCCTGCCACATTTTTACTACCCAAAATGTATGTTGTCTACTTGATCAGCAAAGGTGTTGTGGTTCACATTTTTGACTACCAAAGTTCCTCAGCAAATATGTAGTAATGATTATTTTTTTACTACCAAAAGTATAGTCTACTTGATTTGTAAAGGTGTTGTAGTCCACATCTTTACATTTTTGACTACCAAAGTGTGGTGTAGTTGATTAGAAAATGTGTAGTAATGTCATCATTTTTGACTACCCAAAGCATAGTCCACTTGATTAGCAAATGTATAGTAGTGACCACATTTTTCAAGTACCAAAAGTGTAGTAGACACTACTAGGAATATCCTAATCAATTTTCACATTTTTTTGACTACCCCACAATGTGTTTGCTTGATTAACAAATGTGGAATAGCCTGCATTTTTCTCTGCCAAAGTGTAGTAGAGACTACTAGAAATTTCCTAATTAAATTTTGCATTTTTGACTACCAAACAATGTGTACACTTGATTAGAATGGCTTGGTGTACTGTGTATTGGAAGGAGAGGAAAGTAGATAGGACTATGTATCAGCAACAGACTGTGGTAAAAGGGTCCAAGGGACTCCTAATCGACTCCTATAGCTCTAGTGAGCTTGGGGATATACCAGACTAGAGTCCAGTGTGAGTAACCATAGATTGAAGTGAGGTATAGGGTACACAGTACCTAGAGTCCAGTGTGAGTAACCAAGGGTATCAACACTGGACTCAACACACTAAGTGCGATGTAAGTAAACAATGGTAAACAAACCAAAGGGAATGCACTACAAGTGCAGGGATAATCCTAGAGAACTCGGAAAAATGGTAAGTAGTAGGAAATGAGATGGGGAATCGAATGGTAGTAAATGTGAGTCCTGACACAGTAAGGTAGAGGTGGAAATCACCACGAGTAACACTATGTAGAGCATCAAGAAACAGAGATTGAGTCAATAGATGCCCTTGTTCTCAAGATATCCATAAAATTGTTCAAATGCACATCTATCCATGAAAATGCTTATATCCTGGGAACAGCAGCAGCAGTGGCAATGTGACAGGCACTGTTGGGAAGGTCTTGTCAAGTAGAAGTTAAATCCCTGTTTGTGACAGGCTAGACAGATCAGTAGTTGAGATATTGTGTAGACAACATTGGGGGAGGAGGAGGACATGTGTGCTGACAATGAACAGCTGTGCATGACACTGCCAAATGCAGTGTAATGGTGGATTTGGAGCATGGAAAGTACACAGAGAATGTTGTTGGGATGTACATGTACATTGTCAGAAGGTCATATCAGACAAGTGTGCCACAAGATACCAAAATAAGGGATAACATGGAAACCCAGTGAGTGCATATATGTACTACATGCTGTCAAAAATATGGCTAATACAAGCTTTGGTCAGGAATAATCCCCAAGTTACTCCAGAAAGAGACCATGCAGCAGAACATGAGCAAGATTGACTGAACCAACTTCAGATGACTTCACCAAGTAGTAGACGCAGCTGTCATTGTCCTCAACCTATGCCACCAGTGCCTCAACCACACTTTGCACCCCCACCTCCTGCCAGGCAGGGCTTTGCTGTACATCCTGCTCCAAATCAACCCATGCCATTCTGGCAGTACCCACTTTCAATGAACCATATCCTGGCCTACCAAGGAACAGCCAGGTGGATTATGCATCCCAGGTGGCAGATCGTACTCAAAATGCTCACATGGACAGACAACAGCAGAGGGTACAATGATGCCAACAAGGCAGTGCACAAGTCAGACAGCAAGCACAAGCTGAGCTCATGGCAGCAGGTGCTCCTGCTCCTCCTGCTCCTCCTGCCCCACCTTTGCCACCAGCACCTGCTCCACCTCTTGATCTACCTCTTCCTTTATTTAGCCTGCTGCCAATATGTTGAACCTGCAGAGCATCATTATCTGGGTCATATGGACATTGTATGCCAATGGTGTCAAGCTTTCCACCTCAACAAGACATAACAAGAAATTTGGAATGTGCTGCTTGCAGGGCCAGATTGACCTACCCCCTTGGCCTGAACCACCTGCAGAGCTGTTTCAGCTCTTTTTTGGCACTGATGTTCTTTCAAACAACTTTCAGAAGAACATTTGCAGTTTCAATGCTGCATTTGCTTTCACACCCTTGGCAGTGGATGTAGATCAAAGTGTTACCTACTCATCCAGTCCATATTTTTTCAAGATTCATGGCCAACTACACCACAAAATGGGTGCCTTGGAGCCTCCTGATGGCTGTCCACATTGCTATGCACAACTGTACATCCACAACCCTCAGGCTGCTCAGGAGGAATGTGAATGCAATCATCCTACTCTGGACCATGGCATCATGCAGATCATTGCTGATGTGCTCCATCATCACAATCCCTTTGTGGCCCTGTTCAAACATGCATATGAACTTCTGTAGGCCAAGCCACCAGAGGAGCAAACAAGTATCCAGGCCTGAATTGTCTTGCAGCCAACTGATGATGGCAGGTGCTATAACTTGCCCAATGTAGATGAAGTTGCAGCAATCATGCCTGGTGATGGTGAATAACATGTCGATGAACACCATGAAATCATTCTTCAGTTCAGAGGTGGTGGTCTTAGAAGAGTCAGCCACCTCAATCCAACATATTCTCCATTGCACTATGTTCTCCTTTTCCCATCTGGAGAGCAGGGTTGGCATCATAACATACCATTGCAGGCAGAAAATGCAAGACATGGCTGAAGCAGCAAGGTCACTCAGCACTGTTACTATGCCTATTGTTTCCTGCCTCAGATGGTTGACCACAGTCACCTAAGTCTTCATCCCACACATTAGTCTTCAGCCTTCCAATGAAGACATCCCCATTCCATTCACCCACTGTCAATTCCCTGTGTGTGTCACATTTGCAATGACCATCAACAAATCTCAAGGTCAATCTGTTTGCCATGTTGGTCTGGATCTCCACACTCCTGTCTTCTCACATGGTCAACTCTATGTTGCTCTGTCACACTGCACTTCTGGGGAGAGAATCAAAGTTCTCTTTCCCCCAGAGTATCAGGGGTCACACACACTCAATGTGGTGTTCCATGAAGTACTCAATAATTTAGAGTTGAATTGGTAAGTTTTTGGCTGTATGTATATAATGCTCACTATTGATATTACTCCCTTTAACAGATTCTTAAAATGTGTGCCATTATGTAGCCCATAATATCATCTCTGACATATATGTACTGTGACATGTGACAACTGTATGCTATGGTTTGTAATATATTCATGCCAATCACAAAAAGGTCTCATCCCAGCCAGCAGTCATCATGCCCCATGGCAAAGCCATGGGTGTCAACTGGTCCAGGATTATGGCACTATTGCTGCACCATTCATGCAATCCACATCCAACAACCTTTCCATACTCTCTCCCTCCTTATCTTGCCAACTGCATTATAATAACATCAAAATAATGTTTGTACCATTCCCTGAACAATATTTTAGATGTGCTTTACAATATTTCTCCAGTGTTGCCATATTCAATACAAAGGAGTTATACTAAATGATACCTTTCATGTATGCAAACACTATTGTAATTTGTATTTTCAATAATGTAAGCATAATGTCCCCTGAAATTGTCTTACACCATGCTAGACCCATTCATCATAACTACTCCATATTGTCAGTAACAATATCTTGATATTATTCTTAACCACTTTCAAATATTGTTTATCATAATGTTATGCAATATGATAAACATTATTTGGTCATGCACCTTGTGCTATCGTCTCCCTGTGTTTCATAGCACTGTGCTTAGCCATTGTTGACTGGAACCCCATTGCCCCCTCCCCCTGTTCATGTTCCATGTGTAGCTCCATCCATCTTGTGCCAAATCTCATGAGTTTTTGGGAGCCAACTCTACTTGATGAGGCTTACTGAATGATACTGAAAACTCGAACATGTGGGCATGTGTCATTCTCAAGTTATTACATTTTTCATCCTCACACAGGTAGTGCTACTCTGTGGCCCATACCTTTTTCATTTCTCCACTGGCTCTTTCAAATTTTGGCCTGTCCATAGTACCTGGTGACTGCTACCTGGCAATATATACTGTTTGTTGATCCTCCCTGCTGTTCTCAAGATATTTGGATTTTTGTGTGCATGCTCCCCAGCAACCCCTCTGAGACCTCTGAGACCAATCGAGATGCCAAATCCCCCCTTTATTCATTCATAATCATCCATAGACATTCCATGATCCAGTGGACCCAAGATGTTTTCCCCATGATTATTTTTCCATTTTTGCAGTTGAGTGAGGCTGCAATACCACAGTTTAGGTGTTTGAAGTTGCATGAGGTGACCAAGAATGCATTTTTTTGTCTTTTGGTATCACATTTTGAGCTCACAGGCTCGTTTGTAACCACCCCCATCCATCATACCATATCCCACCACTGTCCGCTGCTGTTTTCTGTCATTGCAGGCATATTATCCCTCAAAGGTTGTTTTCTTTAGACTTTGAGTAATATATCAGCTGTTTTTCAGTCTCTTTTGTTTGTTTTTGCTGCACATGCTTGCCTGCCACCACCCATACTGTGTCAATATGGATCCAAGGATATTCAAGAGGCTATGGTACTGCCTCTCATATTGGCTGTGATTCTCAGGAGAGCCTTGAGAGCTTCTGCAGTACCTCAAAGATGTATATAAGTGTTGTAGGGCCCTGGGAGTCCTCAGAGACCCTTTGTTCTTAGCAACAGCACCATTAGGTCCACTTTGACATCCCATTTTTCCTGATCATCGCCAGCAGTGGTGGGACGAGTCTCCTTGCCATCTACCAGCCTCCAGAGACCCTTAGAGCGAAGGAGGGCCTTCATCTCTTCACTCCAGGTCAAGTAGTTAGTGCCAGACAGAGGCTTGATGTGAGGGGTCTGCTCTGAGGACATCATTGAGGTAATGGTGATGATGACGAGGCAAATTCGAGATGGGACAGTGAATAGATGGTATAGATGGATAGAGGGTGTGGAGAGGAGCCCAGAGATATCGAGATTGTAATGGGTTGATAGAGGAGTTGTTGAGATATGACCCAGATGGTCTGTGCGCAAATATGATGCGATGCTGAGCGATCTAGTCGATGAAAATTTTTCTGACACATATCGACCGAACGCCCTTGGTCAGGGGAGCTCGGCGAACGTTGTTTTGTAGAGATCGGAGCAGTAGAAGATGAGTTATGACTCGATGAAAGTCAGGTATAGGTGCACTGATGACCCCCTTGAACTTCCCAGTGGTATAAAATCCTTTCTACCCAACAGATCGACCTGAAACTTGGTATGTCGGTGGATGGGGACCTTCGACACTGAAGTGGGCGGTTCTGACAGCAGAGGAACCTCTGTGGAAGGTAGGAATGGTCAACGTGGTGGATAGCAGGCAAAAAAGCGACAACTGCTGTTGGTAGCGACCTAGAGCGATTGGGAATTTGAAAAGGGGCCAATAAGGGTTATCAGGGCCAGGGAAATCGATGGGTGAGGTTTGAGATCGATCTGAGCAGTGGTTGTCGCAATATGAGGCTTAGAAGCCAGGGCTCATAACCTGTCAGCAACAAACTTGAATAAAGGGGTCCAAAGGACTCCCAATCAACTCCTATAGCTTTATGGAGCTTGGGCATAAACCAGACTAGAGTCCAGTGTGAGTAACCAAAGGGTATCAACACTGGACTCAACACACTAAGTGCGATGTAATTATGTAAACAATGGTAAACAAACCAAAGGGAATGCACCACAAGTGCAGGAATAACCCTAGAGAGCTCGAAAAAGTGTAAGTAGTAGTGAATGAGATGGGGAATCGAATGCTAGTAAGTAAGAGACCATTTAGAAGAGAGAAAGCAGAGAAAAGAGGTGAAGATCACCACAAGGAACACCATGTGATTATCTTTTTGGCTTTCCCAGTTCAAATGCTGCCATCATTGATGTAAGAGGTCATTGGTCTAGTCCATGCTTCATGTAACAACAACATTCCCCTTTCGACCATGTCACTAGGCGCTCAAACTCCTGTCAGCAACAAACTTGAATAAAGGGGGTCCAAAGGACTCCTAATCGACTCCTATAGCTCTAAGGAGCTTGGGGATAAACCAGACTAGAGTCCAGTGTGAGTAACCTTAGATTAAAGTGAGGTATGAGGGTACACAGTACCTAGAGTCCAGTGTGAGTAACCAAAGGGTATCAACACTGGACTCAACACACTAAGTGTGATGTAAGTAAACAATGGTAAACAAACCAAAGGGAATGCACCACAAGTGCAGGAATAACCCTAGAGAGCTCGGAAAAAGTGTAAGTAGTAGTAAATCAGATGGGGAATCGAATGGTAGTAAGTAAGAGACCATTTCGAAGAGAGAAAGCGGAGGAATGAGGTGAAGATCACCACAAGGAACACTCCCCCCTGATTGCACACCTCTGGCAGCTCAGCTCCCCCCTACTGGTGCCAGTCCTAGCATCTTGCAGAATTCCTGGACCTTGACTCGAGCCAGAGGCTTGGTCAGAAGATCAGCAGGCATTTCTGCAGTGGGCACAAACTGTGGCGAGATCACCCCCTTATCCACCATATCTCGCAGCCAAAACCAGCGCAGGTCCAGCTGCTTCATCCTCCCATGATGCTCGGGGTGTTTGGCCACCTGGATCGCAGACTGGTTGTCAATGTGCAGCACAGAGGGTGAGTTCACCGAAAATCCCATCTCCTGCAACAGTTTTTGCATCCAGACCATTTCCTTGCCAGCCTCCACAGCAGCGATGTACTCTGCCTCGGTTGAGGACAGTGCAACGATGCCCTGCAGCTTTGAGCTCCAAGAAACAGCACCAGTACCCATCTTGATTACATAGGCACCTGTAGAGCGACCGGAATCCTTGCAACCGCCATGATCTGCATCAGAGTATGTGGTAAAGAGTTCTGGCGATGAGGGATCAGGGGAATAGGTCAAGGAATAGGTCGCAGTGCCCTTGAGGTAGCGAAGGAGGTGCTTGACCGCATTCCAGTGAGCTAGCCCTGGGTTTGAGTTAAAGCGAGCTAAGACACCAACAGTATATGCGATGTCAGGCCTAGTGGTGGTGGCAAGGTACATCAGTGCGCCCACAGCTCCGAGATAATCAATGGAACGCATCTGGGATGCCTCCTCACGAGTTTGGGGGCTTAAATCATGGGTAAGGCGGAGTCCTGGATCCATGGGGGTCGAAACTGGCTTGCAGTCAGCCATGCCAAACCGATCAAGGATGTCCAGGCAGTACTGTCGCTGGGAGAGGGTAATAGAGTGCATGGCCCGGTCTCTGTCGATTTTAATGCCTAGCAGTTGAGTGGTAGGGCCCAGGTCGCGCAATTTGAAGTGTTGGCTCAGGGCAGAGATCATCTCCTCGATGGCAGCGAGAGATTTCGATGCAAAGGTCATATCATCGACAAAGACTGGCAGTATGATGTGCACATCACCTTTGGAGAGCACATAGATGGCTGCATCAGAGTAGGTCTGCTGGAAGCCAAGGGACTCGAGCACAGAGTGCATCTTTCGGTTCCAGCGATTACCACCTTGCTTGGTACCATAGAGCGCCTTCCGGAGCAGGCAGACGAATTTTCTGGGGTCTTTCTGCGCAAATCCTTCGGGCTGTTCCATGTAGACATCGCAATCCATCTCCCCATTGAGGTAGGCATTGGAGACATCGACAGATCGGAGGTGGAGGTCTTGTAGAGCTGCGAGGGCAAGGACGATGCGAATGGTGGGCATGCGGACAGTAGGGGCAAAGATCTCGAGATAATCGAAACCAGGACGCTGGTTATAGCCCTTGGCAACGAGGCGGGCTTTGTAGCGATCTATAGAGCCATCTGCATTGCGCTTCAGCTTAAATACCCACTTAGAACCGATCACCTTGCGATCCACGGGTCTAGGAACCAATTCCCAAGTCCCATTGCCATCATGGGCAGCTAGCTCTTGAAGCGCAGCTTCATGCCACTCTACAGCATCAGGGCGTCGCGTAGACTCAGCATAGGTCCTAGGCTCAACACTAGAGGTCGAGAATGCGAGATCTGCCTCCTCTTCATCGTCAGATAGCTCATCGTCCAGTTGCCCTGCGCTTAGCTTCCACCATTCACGAGGAGGGCGACGATTTCGAGCAGGGAGCCTTGCACCAATGCCAACTGGAGTTAGAGGTTGCTGAGGCTTTCTAGACATCAGGAAGTGCCTCTCATCGAAGTCAGCACGTTCCGAGATTACTGTACGCTTTGTGAGAGGGTTGTAGAACTTCCAGCCCTTGTAGCCATCAGGGTAACCTATAAACACGCATTTCTGCATGTGAGAACCAAGGGCAGGGCGCTGATCCTTCTGTAAATGGACGTAGGCAGTGCATCCCCACACCCGGAGGTGGGAGACATCAGGTTTGCGCCCATGCCACAGCTCATAAGGCGTAGCACCATCCACAGAATCAGTAGGGCATCTGTTCCACACATGGACAAGAGCTGCAAGAGCCTCACCCCAGAATGCCTTTGCAAGACCAGACTCATCGAGCATGGCAGTAAGTCGCTCTGCAAGTAGCCTATTGGCTCGCTCTGCGACTCCATTTTGCTGAGGGCAAGCCCGGACTGTGTGCTGGCGCTCGATGCCTTCCTGGGTAGTGAACTCGAGCATGGCATTGCTCATATACTTGCCCCCTTTGTCATCTCGAAGGGCTTTGATGCGTCGCTCGGTCTGATTCTCTGCAAAGGCCTTGAATCGCTTGAAAGCATCGAAAACATCGGATTTGGCTTTGATGGGAAGGATGAAGCGATATCTGGAGTAGTCATCGATGAAAGAGACCCAGTAGCGAATCCCTGAGACGGTCCTGTAGGGGACATAGTGTACATCAGTGTGCACAAGCTCTAGGGGACGAGAAGCGCGCCATTCTGAGCTTGGGAAGGGGTTGGCATGCATCTTCCCAGCCAAACATGGTTCACAGATAGGATCAGGACGAGTCTTGGCCTCCAGCTTCAGTCCAGTTACCATCTCTCGCTGTAGGAGAGCCTTGACTCCGTCTATATGGTGGTGTGCAAGCCGACGATGCCATAGGGCGAGATCCAGAGGTAGAGTTGTTGCAGGGCAAGCTGAGTGCACAACAGGAACTGTGGTGCCAATCTAGGGTCGCAGTATTGCCATCTGAGATACTGGCAACGAACAAGGGAGCCCCAGGAGGGCGAGAGAAGGCCATGCGCACGGAATCTATGTTTACAACGAGGCTAGCATGGCAAGTTAAGTACAGGACTGAGAGGAGATTTGATTTAAGCTCTGGGACATGTAGGACGCGTGTAAACTCGACTGCCCTCGCTCCCTTGCCCTCTATGACTGGCTGAAAGACCACAGAACCAATCCCAGCAGAGTAGACAACAGTATGGTCAGCCAGGCGAATTGGCACGCGTTTGGGGGTATAATTGCGCAGCCACTGGCGATGTGGGGTCATATGAGAAGTGGCCCCAGTGTCTGCAGTCCAGTGGTCATCAGCATCGAAGTTGGGAGGGCAAGGAGAGGTAGAGGAGCGGAGACTTGCATTTCCAGCACTGGCAGAGGAGTCCTGAGCGATCATGGCGATGTTGTGAATAGGAGGCGAAAAAGCGACAGGTGCTGTTGGCAGCGTCCTAGAGCGAACTGGAATTTGAAAAGGGGCCGATTAGGGTTTTCTGGGCCGGGGAATGCGATGGACGAGGTTTGGAATCGATCTGAGCAGTGGTTGTCGCGATATGAGGCTTAGAAGCCGGGGCTCATAACCTGTCAGCAACAAACTTGAATAAAGGGGGTCCAAAGGACTCCTAATCGACTCCTATAGCTCTAAGGAGCTTGGGGATAAACCAGACTAGAGTCCAGTGTGAGTAACCAAAGGGTATCAACACTGGACTCAACACACTAAGTGCGATGTAATTATGTAAACAATGGTAAACAAACCAAAGGGAATGCACCACAAGTGCAGGAATAACCCTAGAGAGCTCGGAAAAAGTGTAAGTAGTAGTAAATGAGATGGGGAATCGAATGGTAGTAAGTAGGAGACCATTTTGAATATAGAAAGCGGAGAAAAGAGGTGAAGATCACCACAAGGAACAGATTCATCTATAACTACTCCGATATTGTGGTGCCCTTGATGCATCTTACCAGAAAGAACACACCCTGGAGTTTCTCCAAGGGGTGTCACCAGTCCTTTAACCAGCTAAAAGAAGCCTTTTCATCCCCTCCTATTCTCACCCACTTCCAACCCAGACTTCTGATAACGGTCGAGACCGATGCCTCGGACTATGCCATCGCTGGCATTTTGTCTGTCTCATGCCTGGACAATGAAATATGTCCAGTGGCCTTTTATTCTCAGACCTTGACCGCTCCGGAGTTGAATTACAATAAACACGACAAGGAGCTACTAGCAATATATGAAGCCTTCCAGACTTGGCGCCATTACCTCAAAGGCCCAGCACAACCTATAGACGTCGTTACCAACCACAAAAATCTCGAGTATTTCTCGACTTCTAAGGTTCTCACCAGGCGTCAAGCACACTGGTCCGAGTACCTTTCCCAGTTTAACATGATTATCTGCTTCCATCCCAGTAAGCTCGGAGCCAAGCCCAATGCCTTAACTAGACGATGGGATGTCTACCCCAAAGAGGGGGATAGGGACTATGCTCGAGCTAACCCTCAGAATCTCCATCCCATTTTCACTACTGAACAACTGTCAAATTCCCTAAGGGCTACCTACTTGGAAAGCCCGGTACTCCACACTAGCAGGATCATGGATGTTGAACAACTCCATGCTGATATAAAGTCTGCCCTACCCTCGGACCCCCTCAGCCAAATTCATCTCTCTGACTTATCAAACCCTCGTTGGAAACTAGACAATACCAGACTACTACATCTAGATGGTTGTATCTATGTACCGGATGTTGATGACCTTCACCTCTGTGTACTCCGTTACAAGCACAATCATCCCCTTGCAGGCCACTTCAGACAAAATCATACACTCGAGCTCGTCCATCGTGAATATACATGGCCAGGTGTCCAAACATTCATCAAAGACTATGTCAAATCCTGCACTGCCTGTGCGCGTGCCAAAACTCCGAGGCACAAACCGTATGGCATGTTGAAGCAATTACCGATCCTGGAGAGACCCTGGAACTCTATCTCCATGGACTTTATTGAACAGCTTCCAAACTCCAGGCCTCACACTGCCATATTGGTTGTAGTAGATCGCCTCTCGAAGCAAGCAATCTTCATCCCCACCAATGACACCATCACATCCCCACAACTCGCCCAACTCTTCCTACTCCATGTGTTTTCCAAACATGGAGTTCCTTCCCATGTAACCTCTGAAGGTATGGAGTTTGTTTCCCACTTCTTCTGATCACTTGGCAAAGCTCTCAACATGAAGCTTCACTTCACTTCTGGATACCACCCTGAAGGTGATGGCCAAACAGAATGCACTAACCAAACTCTGGAACAGTACCTATGAGTCTATTGTAACTACCAACAGGACAATTAGTCCGAGTTACTACCACTCGTGGAGTTTGCTTACAACAACCCTCCGAGTGCCACTACAGGAGTTTTGCCATTCTTCACCAATAAGGGATATCACCCAAATGTGACTGTCCATCCAGAACTAGATCTGATGTCTTCTTGGGCATGAGACTATGCAGTGGACTTAGAGTGCCTGCATGCATACCTCTGAGAGGAAATGGCAGAAGCACAAAAGAGATACCAAGGTCCGGCTGATGTCAAACGAGCCCCAGCTCCAGACTTTCAGATTGGAGATTTAGTGTATGTCAAAGCCAAGTATTTCAGGTCGACCAGGCCTTCGAAGAAACTTGCAGAAAAGAACCTCGGTCCGTACCCTATCATTGCCTGTGTTGGATCACTATCCTTCACTATTCGACTACCCAACTCTATGAAGTCCATACACCCCATGTTCCACATCTCTCAATTAGAACCCACAACTCCGAATGTTATCCCTAACCGTGTCCAACCTCCACCTCCACCCATTGAAGTCGATGGAGAACCAGAATTTGATATAGAAAGGATCTTGGACTCCAAACTGGATCGCTGAAGACAATGTCCATTGCAGTACTTGGTCAAGTGGGCCAGCTATGAAGGTAGATGAAGAAATTGTCAGCAACAAATTTGAATAAAGGGGGTCCAAAGGACTCCTAATCGACTCCTATAGCTCTAAGGAGCTTGGGGATAAACCAGACTAGAGTCCAGTGTGAGTAACCAAAGGGTATCAACACTGGACTCACACACTAAGTGCGATGTAAGTAAACAATGGTAAACAAACCAAAGGGAATGCACCACAAGTGCAGGGATAACCCTAGAGAGCTTGGAAAAAGTGTAAGTAGTAGTAAATGAGATGGGGAATCGAATGGTAGTAAGTAGGAGATCATTTTGAATATAGAAAGCGGAGAAAAAGAGGTGAAGATCACCACAAGGAACACTCCCCCCTGATCGCACACCTCTGGCAGCTCAGCTCCCCCCTAATGGTGCCAGTCCTAGCATCTTGCAGAATTCCTGGACCTTGACTCGAGCCAGAGGCTTGGTCAGAAGATCAGCAGGCATTTCTGCAGTGGGCACAAACTGTGGCGAGATCACCCCCTTATCCACCATATCTCGCAGCCAAAACCAGCGCAGGTCCAGCTGCTTCATCCTCCCATGATGCTCGGGGTGTTTGGCCACCTGGATCGCAGACTGGTTGTCAATGTGCAGCACAGAGGGTGAGTTCACCGAAAATCCCATCTCCTGCAACAGTTTTTGCATCCAGACCATTTCCTTGCCAGCCTCCACAGCAGCGATGTACTCTGCCTCGGTTGAGGACAGTGCAACGATGCCCTGCAGCTTTGAGCTCCAAGAAACAGCACCAGTACCCATCTTGATTACATAGGCACCTGTAGAGCGACCGGAATCCTTGCAACCGCCATGATCTGCATCAGAGTATGTGGTAAAGAGTTCTGGCGATGAGGGATCTGTTCCTTGTGGTGATCTTCACCTCATTCCTCCGCTTTCTCTCTTCTAAATGGTCTCTTACTTACTACCATTCGATTCCCCATCTGATTTACTACTACTTACACTTTTTCCGAGCTCTCTAGGGTTATTCCTGCACTTGTGGTGCATTCCCTTTGGTTTGTTTACCATTGTTTACTTACATCGCACTTAGTGTGTTGAGTCCAGTGTTGATACCCTTTGGTTACTCACACTGGACTCTAGGTACTGTGTACCCTCATACCTCACTTTAATCTAAGGTTACTCACACTGGACTCTAGTCTGGTTTATCCCCAAGCTCCTTAGAGCTATAGGAGTCGATTAGGAGTCCTTTGGACCCCCTTTATTCAAGTTTGTTGCTGACAGGTTATGAGCCCCGGCTTCTAAGCCTCATATCGCGACAACCACTGCTCAGATCGATTCCAAACCTCGTCCATCGAATTCCCCGGCCCAGAAAACCCTAATCGGCCCCTTTTCAAATTCCAGATCGCTCTAGGACGCTGCCAACAGCACCTGTCGCTTTTTGGCCTCCTATTCACAACAACGACCATTCCTACCTTCCAAAGAGCTTCCTCCGCTGTCAAAACCACCCGCTTCGGTGTCGAAGGTCCCTATCCATCGACATACCAAGTTTCAGGTCGATCTGTTCAGTAGCAAGCATTTTATACCACTGGGAAGTTTAAGGGGGTCATCAGTGCGCCTATACCTAACTTTCATCGAGTCATAACTCATCATCCACTGCTCTGATCTCTGCAAAACAACATTCGCCGAGCTCCCTGCATCAAGGCCTTTTGGTCGATACCTCTCAGAAAATTTTTCATCGAGTGGATCGCTCAGCATCGCATCATATTTGCGCACAGACCATCTGGGCCATATCTCCACAACTCTTCTATCAACCCCATACAATCTTGATATCTCTGGGGTCCTCTCGACGCCCTCTATCCATCTATACCATCTATCTACCAGCTCATCGCAAATTTCCCTCTCCATCATCGTCACCACCTGGAAGATGTCCTCAGAGCAGACCCCTCGCATCAAGCCTCTCTCTGGCACTAACTACTCGACCTGGAGCGAAGAGATGAAGGCCCTCCTTCGCTCTAAGGGCCTCTGGAGGCTTGTGGATGGCAAGGAGACTCGTCCCACCACTGCTGGCGATGAGCAAGAAAAATGGGACATCAAAGCGGACAAAGCTGCAGGTGAAATCATGCTAGCCTTGGAAGCTGACCAGAGAGTGCACATTAGGAGTGTCCAGGACGATCCTGTCGCTGCATGGAAGGCCCTCGCAGCCCTCTATGTCCAACAAAGGCCTGGAGCTCGATTTGCGGCCTATGACGACTTCTTCAGTATCAGGAAGCGAGAGGACGAGTCCCTGAGCTCCCTGACAGCCAGGATCGAGCTATCCATGCTCAAAATTCAAGAATTGCGGTCCTCCCAGTTCACACTCGCTTCTTTGGACGATGAACTCATCTGCATGACCATGATTCGCGCTCTGCCCCAGGAATACTCGCATTTCACCTCCTCCTTGCTGCTCCTGTCCTCCCTGGACAAGGCCACCATCAAATCTGCCTTTATCGCCGAAGATATCAATAGAAAACCTCGTGCTGATGCATCTGCATTGTCTGGGGACTCTGCACTTGCAGCTGGCGCTCCTAGGGCCTGTGGATGCTCTCCCAACGACCCCTGTGGCTTTTGCGAGAAGACTGGGCACTGTGAACACATGTGCTTCGCTAGGCAGCGTGCCAAGGAAGCGCACAAGGCCTCTAAGCGCAAGGGCAAGTCCAGGAATGCGAACAAGGCTCAAGAGTCGTCTACTGCCACTCCTGCAGCACCCACCAGCCCAGAACCTGCTGCTGCTGCTGCCAACATCGCCATGATCTCTCAGGACTCCTCTGCCAGTGCTGGAAATGCAAGTCTTCGCTCCTCTACCTCTCCTTGCCCTCCCAACTTCGATGCTGATGACCACTGGACTGCAGACACTGGGGCCACTTCTCATATGACCCCACATCGCCAGTGGCTGCGCAATTATACCCCCAAACGCGTGCCAATTCGCCTGGCTGACCATACTGTTGTCTACTCTGCTGGGATTGGTTCTGTGGTCTTTCAGCCAGTCATAGAGGGCAAGGGAGCGAGGGCAGTCGAGTTTACACGCGTCCTACATGTCCCAGAGCTTAAATCAAATCTCCTCTCAGTCCTGTACTTAACTTGCCATGCTAGCCTCGTTGTAAACATAGATTCCGTGCGCATGGCCTTCTCTCGCCCTCCTGGGGCTCCCTTGTTCGTTGCCAGTATCTCAGATGGCAATACTGCGACCCTAGATTGGCACCACAGTTCCTGTTGTGCACTCAGCTTGCCCTGCAACAACTCTACCTCTGGATCTCGCCCTATGGCATCGTCGGCTTGCACACCACCATATAGACGGAGTCAAGGCTCTCCTACAGCGAGAGATGGTAACTGGACTGAAGCTGGAGGCCAAGACTCGTCCTGATCCTATCTGTGAACCATGTTTGGCTGGGAAGATGCATGCCAACCCCTTCCCAAGCTCAGAATGGCGCGCTTCTCGTCCCCTAGAGCTTGTGCACACTGATGTACACTATGTCCCCTACAGGACCGTCTCAGGGATTCGCTACTGGGTCTCTTTCATCGATGACTACTCCAGATATCGCTTCATCCTTCCCATCAAAGCCAAATCCGATGTTTTCGATGCTTTCAAGCGATTCAAGGCCTTTGCAGAGAATCAGACCGAGCGACGCATCAAAGCCCTTCGAGATGACAAAGGGGGCAAGTATATGAGCAATGCCATGCTCGAGTTCACTACCCAGGAAGGCATCGAGCGCCAGCACACAGTCCGGGCTTGCCCTCAGCAAAATGGAGTCGCAGAGCGAGCCAATAGGCTACTTGCAGAGCGACTTACTGCCATGCTCGATGAGTCTGGTCTTGCAAAGGCATTCTGGGGTGAGGCTCTTGCAGCTCTTGTCCATGTGTGGAACAGATGCCCTACTGATTCTGTGGATGGTGCTACGCCTTATGAGCTGTGGCATGGGCGCAAACCTGATGTCTCCCACCTCCGGGTGTGGGGATGCACTGCCTACGTCCATTTACAGAAGGATCAGCGCCCTGCCCTTGGTTCTCACATGCAGAAATGCGTGTTTATAGGTTACCCTGATGGCTACAAGGGCTGGAAGTTCTACAACCCTCTCACAAAGCGTACAGTAATCTCGGAACGTGCTGACTTCGATGAGAGGCACTTCCTGATGTCTAGAAAGCCTCAGCAACCTCTAACTCCAGTTGGCATTGGTGCAAGGCTCCCTGCTCGAAATCGTCGCCCTCCTCGTGAATGGTGGAAGCTAAGCGCAGGGCAACTGGACGATGAGCTATCTGACGATGAAGAGGAGGCAGATCTCGCATTCTCGACCTCTAGTGTTGAGCCTAGGACCTATGCTGAGTCTACGCGACGCCCTGATGCTGTAGAGTGGCATGAAGCTGCGCTTCAAGAGCTAGCTGCCCATGATGGCAATGGGACTTGGGAATTGGTTCCTAGACCCATGGATCGCAAGGTGATCGGTTCTAAGTGGGTATTTAAGCTGAAGCGCAATGCAGATGGCTCTATAGATCGCTACAAAGCCCGCCTCGTTGCCAAGGGCTATAACCAGCGTCCTGGTTTCGATTATCTCGAGATCTTTGCCCCTACTGTCCGCATGCCCACCATTCGCATCGTCCTTGCCCTCGCAGCTCTACAAGACCTCCACCTCCGATCTGTCGATGTCTCCAATGCCTACCTCAATGGGGAGATGGATTGCGATGTCTACATGGAACAGCCCGAAGGATTTGCGCAGAAAGACCCCAGAAAATTCGTCTGCCTGCTCCGGAAGGCGCTCTATGGTACCAAGCAAGGTGGTAATCGCTGGAACCGAAAGATGCACTCTGTGCTCGAGTCCCTTGGCTTCCAGCAGACCTACTCTGATGCAGCCATCTATGTGCTCTCCAAAGGTGATGTGCACATCATACTGCCAGTCTTTGTCGATGATATGACCTTTGCATCGAAATCTCTCGCTGCCATCGAGGAGATGATCTCTGCCCTGAGCCAACACTTCAAATTGCGCGACCTGGGCCCTACCACTCAACTGCTAGGCATTAAAATCGACAGAGACCGGGCCATGCACTCTATTACCCTCTCCCAGCGACAGTACTGCCTGGACATCCTTGATCGGTTTGGCATGGCTGACTGCAAGCCAGTTTCGACCCCCATGGATCCAGGACTCCGCCTTACCCATGATTTAAGCCCCCAAACTCGTGAGGAGGCATCCCAGATGCGTTCCATTGATTATCTCGGAGCTGTGGGCGCACTGATGTACCTTGCCACCACCACTAGGCCTGACATCGCATATACTGTTGGTGTCTTAGCTCGCTTTAACTCAAACCCAGGGCTAGCTCACTGGAATGCGGTCAAGCACCTCCTTCGCTACCTCAAGGGCACTGTGACCTATTCCTTGACCTATTCCCCTGATCCCTCATCGCCAGAACTCTTTACCACATACTCTGATGCAGATCATGGCGGTTGCAAGGATTCCGGTCGCTCTACAGGTGCCTATGTAATCAAGATGGGTACTGGTGCTGTTTCTTGGAGCTCAAAGCTGCAGGGCATCGTTGCACTGTCCTCAACCGAGGCAGAGTACATCGCTGCTGTGGAGGCTGGCAAGGAAATGGTCTGGATGCAAAAACTGTTGCAGGAGATGGGATTTTCGGTGAACTCACCCTCTGTGCTGCACATTGACAACCAGTCTGCGATCCAGGTGGCCAAACACCCCGAGCATCATGGGAGGATGAAGCAGCTGGACCTGCGCTGGTTTTGGCTGCGAGATATGGTGGATAAGGGGGTGATCTCGCCACAGTTTGTGCCCACTGCAGAAATGCCTGCTGATCTTCTGACCAAGCCTCTGGCTCGAGTCAAGGTCCAGGAATTCTGCAAGATGCTAGGACTGGCACCAGTAGGGGGGAGCTGAGCTGCCAGAGGTGTGCAATCAGGGGGGAGTGTTCCTTGTGGTGATCTTCACCTCATTCCTCCGCTTTCTCTCTTCGAAATGGTCTCTTACTTACTACCATTCGATTCCCCATCTGATTTACTACTACTTACACTTTTTCCGAGCTCTCTAGGGTTATTCCTGCACTTGTGGTGCATTCCCTTTGGTTTGTTTACCATTGTTTACTTACATCACACTTAGTGTGTTGAGTCCAGTGTTGATACCCTTTGGTTACTCACACTGGACTCTAGGTACTGTGTACCCTCATACCTCACTTTAATCTAAGGTTACTCACACTGGACTCTAGTCTGGTTTATCCCCAAGCTCCTTAGAGCTATAGGAGTCGATTAGGAGTCCTTTGGACCCCCTTTATTCAAGTTTGTTGCTGACAAAGTGGAGTTTGGAGAACCGTGGGGGTATCTCCGGAGTCTCTCGGAGATAGTTCCGAGGCAGAGGGTGAGTTGGCACTGGCAAACGAGATGCAAGGTTCTGGAATTTAGTACTGCCCAATACCCAATCAATCAACAGATTGTAGCAGGTGATCCAGTTATGTCCAAGAATGATCTTACAGTCAGAATCCAGTGGAGTTACATAGAAGGTCATATCGGTGACATCTCCAGATGGGAAATGGATGGAAAGGTTAGCGGCCTTATTGATGGATGTCATTGTCACACCGTCGAACAAACAGAGGACAAGAGACAGAATGGAATATGTGGAAAGGTGGTGCATAGTGGCAAAAACAGAATCTACAAAGCAGTGGGTTGAACCCACGTCTATTAAGGCTGAAATTTCCAGAATATCATAAGAGTCGAGAGTCACAGAAGGCTTCAAAGGCATTGGATTCAAAAGAGCGGACTGTTGAGGCATGCCTCCACAGGTGCACAGTCAGTATCACCGCAACTCCCAGGCTGTGCGGAGTTCTGAGAGCTGCTCTCTATTTTTTTGCCTCAGCAGAGGCAGTCAGTTTGGGTTCTGACTCGGTTGTTGTGGCCGCACAGGCCTTGGCTGCATGGGAGGTAGACCTGGGGCACTCTTTAGCTTTATGTCCAGCGTTTCCACAGAACATGCAGAGGTTCTGCTTGAAACATCTCTTTCGTTCAGCTGGAGTCAATTTGCCATCTTTTCTGAGCTTGTTTGCGAGGGCAGAGGTTTGTCCGGAGTTTGACTGATTGTTGGAAGATTTCGAAGTAGAGCCAGATGTGGCTGGGGTACTGGTGGTAGAGGACAGAGCTCCAGAGGCCAACTTCTGCTTGTCCCCCTTGTTACTGGGGTTGGACTTGCTACTGGTACTGGTTCTGGAGTTTCCTCCCGAAGACTTGGTCTGATAAGCAACCTCGTCCTTACATTCCCAGTAGTGTGCATTGATTTCCTGTGCTAATGTATGCAAGCCATTCAGCATGGTTGGTTTTCCGACACTACTGAGTTCATCTTTAATGCAGTCTGGAAGTCCGGAGTAGAATAGATGACGCAAGGCACTATCTCTGTAGCCTCGGATCTGAGAGGCTAAACAGTTAAAGTCAACCACATAGCAGTTGACGCGATGGTTCTCCTTCATGTGAAGATGATCGAGTTGGTGCTCAGCATTGGTGACAGGGTCATGTGGCCCAAAGGTGGTCTGAAGTTCCGCCACAAAGTCCAGCCAACTGTCCATCCACAAGGGACGGTCTGCTGGATCTCCAGTGTTAAGAAGGTCCGGTTCGAACCACTCAAGGGCCATGCCCTTCAGGTATGACTGGGCAAATGTAACCTTATTTCTATCTTGGCGGAAGGCCTTTGGGCGATCCTGGAAACATAACTCGCACTGGACCAAGAAGGTCCGGAGCTTCTTCGGATCTGTTCCATCAAAAGTGTCCAGTTCTCGGACTTTGGCCCTAGAAGAGGATGGCTCTCCTGAGCTATGGGCAGAGCGCAAGAGACGATCAACTGCAGCAGCCAGATTGTGCAAAACTGCCAGTTGGGGCTCCAGTTCATCTGGAGTGTCTACAAATGGATTGTTGTCTTCACTTTGTCGCCATCATCATCATCCGGGTTATCATCTCCATGATCATCACCTCCTGGGCCATCACCACCAGGCTTGTATCCTCTGGTGAACTCCAGAGTACAATGAGGCACTGATGCTGATCGTCTGCTGGATGGACCAGCTCTTTGGGTAGGCGTAGGGGTTGGCTCCCCTCTAGCAGAGAAGCTACGGAATTGGCTAACAGATAGATGGTGGAGCGCACCTTTTACTGGCCAATGCAATCTGAGCATTTGATCAGTGAATATTGGTGACAGCTGCTCGCTCTGTGGCTTCTGCCACCATCGAACGAGCATGAAGTCAAGTAGTCATAGTCATTGGGGGTGTGGGTGGGTGAACTCGTGCAAGTTTTGAGTTCGAATATACTGTCAAGACCAGTTCTCAACAGTCTCCAAGAAGTCCGAGGTCAAAGGTAGACAGAGGGGCGAAGTCTGGAGGGTCGGAGTAGTGTACAACTTTGTGTTCCTTGTGGTGATCTTCACCTCTTTTCTCCGCTTTCTATATTCAAAATGATCTCCTACTTACTACCATTCGATTCCCCATCTCATTTACTACTACTTACACTTTTTCCGAGCTCTCTAGGGTTATCCCTGCACTTGTGGTGCATTCCCTTTGGTTTGTTTACCATTGTTTACTTACATCGCACTTAGTGTGTGAGTCCAGTGTTGATACCCTTTGGTTACTCACACTGGACTCTAGGTACTGTGTACCCTCATACCTCACTTTAATCTATGGTTACTCACACTGGACTCTAGTCTGGTTTATGCCCAAGCTCCTTAGAGCTATAGGAGTCGATTAGGAGTCCTTTGGACCCCTTTATTCAAGTTTGTTGCTGACACTTTGTACACTTGGAACTTGCAGAGTTCCAGAAGTCAGAGCAGAGTGAGATCGATGAGTATCTTATTTGATATTCGAACTGAAGTGCTACGATGTATGTACAAGGTCTTATATACTACAGAGAACGTTCTGAGGCAATTCCGGGTACTGAAACTCTGGAGGGCAGTGTGGAATGTTGACAATGTTCCTACAGGCTGTACCAGAGTATTGGACAATCCGAGAGTCCGAAGGTTAGACTATAAGCACCAAAAGAGTTAGACATACTGTGGTGGAAAGAAACTATTCTAAATATGGAATGGAACGGAGTAACAGATCAAAACTATAAACAAGCACAGAGTGGAGTCCCACAGCAGACTTCTGAGAGCCTAGACCGAGCCAGAAGTCCTCGGACTCAGGCCTGGACTATACACACATGTCACGGATGTGACATCGCCAGTCAAATACTAATCACCACTACACTTACTTGGTAGTTAAAAAAGCAGAATTTACTATGTGCCTGGCAGTAATGCAGCCTAAATATTGGCACTGCACCACAGCCAGTGGCTGGGCTTAACCTCCATGTGACTCATTTATTTTCATTTTCTGAATATACTTTAGTCATCTCTGCAGACAAGTGGCTGTGGACAATCACCACTTCCATTGAGTATCTCAGATCTTGTGTTGGGTTATGAATATCTTAAATCCACACAGACAGTATATAGGCTTGACTTGAGCATGATGTATCCTCAGTTTGAATCTACTCTGTGACTCAGCCATATTTCTTATTGGCTGTCTTAGTAAATCTAAAGAAAATTGCCCTTGCTGTCTTAGTGGGTGTATTGGCATTTGAGTCTAACAAATGACAAGTCTATCAAGCATTCAGAGTACCCTACAAGCCTCCCTGTTTCAAGGCTAATGTACAACAAGTCTACTATGCATACAGAGTACCCTATGAAGCATCCTTGTCTTGAGGTTTGTCTTCACATAGTTCTGCTTAGCTCACCTCTGCCTGTCTTAGGCATTCCAGTTCACTGGGCA
Source organism: Pisolithus marmoratus (assembly GCA_024613145.1). Lineage (NCBI taxonomy): Eukaryota > Fungi > Basidiomycota > Agaricomycetes > Boletales > Pisolithaceae > Pisolithus > Pisolithus marmoratus. The sequence continues at coordinate 43,870 of JANFAE010000342.1, read as the reverse complement.
TAACAATCTGAAGCTAGGCCATGTTCACTGAATCACAGATCAGCCCAGCATGACACTGCAGCCTGAACATGCAAAAAAGTACCATGATTACATGTAGCCACATACAAGTGGACTGCCATCTCCAACAGGCTCAGCTCAGCTGAGGGCTTGAAGCTGGGCCATGTACAACACTAGGCATATGGAGGAGACAATGGCATTGCACCCTGGCCACTCCATTACAGTTTAAGAGCTCCAGACATGTTGTAGGCACACACATACCCTTGGAGGGGACTATTGCACAGAGGATTGGGGCTAATGGGCAAAGGCAGAACACTTGCCTTATACATTCAGTATGTTGTTGGTCTTGTGGTTTGTTGAGAGTAGCAGTTCTGAGTGAGAGTGAAGTATAACTGGGTAGTCAACTGAGAGTCCTAGAGGCTCTGTGCCCTGTATATATACATGCTAAGTGTGCACAGACCAGGTGTGTTGCACTGTATCTAAAGACTGCCTAATATATCCTAAGAGTACCTTCTATAAAGAGAGGTCTCTGGTATAGTACTGGAGATAAGGAGATAACAATAGAACCAGTAGTCCAGGTTCATGGAACACTGTAGAATAGTGTGGAACCCACTATCTATAGAATGGTCATGTGATGCCATAACCGGTTCAACACTCCCCCTCGCTCTAAAATGGTAGGGCAACCAAACCAAGTGATGAGCGATTTGTTTCAAATTTCTGCCAGGTAAGGGACTTGGTTAAGCCATCAGCCCTTTGTCTATCAGTGGGACATATTCAATGGAGAAAAGACCTTCTTCAACACATTTGCAAATGAAGTACCATTGAATATTGATATGCTTTGAGCGACCATCTGATACAGGGTTCTCAGCTATAAAGCGAGCTCCCATATTATCACAGTAAAGGATTGTCTTGTCCATAGGAAAGGTAAGTTCCTTGAACAACATATCAAGCCACTTAATATGCCTAGCAGCATTGCACATTGCCATATACTCTGCTTCAGTTGAAGAGAGGGCAATTGTCTCCTGTTTCCAGGAATGCCAGGAAACTAGGGAGTTGCCAAGATACATGGCATAACCAGTGGTAGAGTGACAAGTATCTTTGTTAGAGGCCCAGTCCGAGTCGGCAAAACCTTGAATCCAAGCATCTTTCCCTGAATAGTACAAAGCTAAGTTCACTGTGGAAGCCACATAATGAATGATATGAAGAGCTTTGTTCAGATGTTCATTGGTAGGATTGGCCATATATTGACTCATCCGGATTACAGAATAAGCAATATCTGGGCGAGTACCCAGGGCCATATAAAGTAAAGATCCTATAACCGATTGAAAGCGAGAGCGAAGTTGAGATGATGCTTGATAAGATGCTGGTGGTTTTTCTGGTTGATAACCAGAAGGAAGAGGCATACAAACAGAGTTCACATTTTCCATACCGAATCATTTAACGACCTTTTTGACATAAGGAATTTGATCAAGGTAACCATCTCGGTTCTTTCAGTTTCGATGTATTTGAATTCCAAGATACTCTTTAACTTCCCTGAGATTTCTTGATTCCCATTTCTTCATAAACTCGTCTTTCTTCTTCTTCACAAGATTCTTGTGAGATCCTAAGAATAGACCATCATCAACATAGACAAGGAATACCACTGTTCTGGCTTTGGAGTGATAAAAGTGGACTCCAGCATCAACTTTTGAACAGAGAAAGCCCATTCGTAAAAGAGATTGGTGTAACTCCTTATTCCATGCTAGCACAGCTTGTTTCAAGCCATAAAGAGTGCATAGCAACTGATAAACTCTGTGTTCTTGACCCTTGACCTTGAAACCCTCCGGTTGTTCCATATAGAGTTCCTCATCTAGCTTGCCATATAGGAAGGCAGTTTTAACATCCAGTGCTTCCATATCCCAATTTTGCTGCATGGCATAAGCTAGTAGGATTCGCACAGTTTCAAAATGTGCAACTGGGGAAAAAGTCTCTTCAAAATCGGTCCTGTATTCTTGCGTAAAGACTTTTGCTATGAGTCGAGCCTTGTAACGACCATCAGATTTAATGGCATAAACCCATCTTGCTTTTATTGGTTTTCATCCTGGAGGAGGATCCACTAGTGTCCAAACATTTCGTTCTTTGATTGATTTAATTTCATCCTTCATTGTGTCAAACCATTTAGTTTGTTCACTTTCAGGAAGTTCAAGAACATCCTTGAAGTGTTCCAGAGATTCTTTAATCTGTGCAGCAAGTAAAACTCGAAGAACATTTTCTGTTGGTTCTTCAGCTGACCCTGGAAAATGCGAAGGTCCTGGTTGAGGCTGAGAAGGTGGTTGTAAAACAGGTGAAGGCGGTCTCCACTCTTCCCTTGTAACCTGCTGTCATTCAGCTCCTTCTCTGATAGCTCTCTCTTGTTCTCGAATAACCTCAGAGATTTTGTCTCTTTTCTCCTGAATTTCCTTTTCAATGTCGACTGGATTTTGTCTTTCTCCATATATGTTTCCAGGTCTAGACAGAGGAATTATTCGACGTTTTGGTCAAGGAGGTTGATCTTCGAGAGGACCTGCTCATCTAAGATTGCGAGCATCTCTTGGTACATCCTGCAGTTGATAGGGATGATTTATCCAATCAGGATTAATTCAATCGGGATACCAGTTTGCCCTTGGCGGTTCATTCTGCTGGTCTCCACCATCCAGTAGTGGGTTTACAGGTTGTTGTGGACTAAGTGGTTGAGGTTGGGGAGCCTCACCATCCAACTGATCGGGTTGGTTATCCATCCAGTTGTCTATAGGTAAGACGTTACCTGGTTGGTCTGTTACAGGTGGGTCAGGTTCATCGGATTTGTTCTCAACACCATCCAAGCAAAAAGGAAAAACTCCTTCAGCAAATTTTGCAGTGCGCACAATTATGATCTTTTGACCATACAAAAACCTATAGCCTTTAGTGTCTGGTTCATAACCCACAAAGATCATCTCGAGCACATGAGGTTCCAGTTTGTCCTTGCACTGATCCTTGGGAATCCAAACATAGGCTTTACATCTGAAAACTTGGAAGTAAGAAATGTCAGGTATCTTCTTCAAGAACAACTTGCAAGGTGTCTTCCACTGAGAGCATCTCAGAGGAGTGCAATTGTAAACATGAAGAGCAGTGTCAAAAGCAAAGTTCCAAAACCTCTTCGGTACACATGCATGATGGTGGATAGTTCCAGCCTTTTCAAGAATGGTACAATTGAATCGTTCTGTGCGACCATTTTGCTGAGGTTGATCAGCAATAGAGAGTTTGTGAACTACATATTCCCTTAGAGTTGAGGAGCGATTTGAACTCAGTCCCCATAAACTCTCCCCCTCGATCTGAACAGAAAGTCTTCAAAAGACAAGCAGTTTGTCACTCGACAATGGAAAGCCATGTACAAAAGTGATCAAGAGCATTGGATTTATTTCGGAGGTAAAGGCAAAAGCCAAAGGAGGAAAAGTCATCCAAGAGGGTAAACACATACTTGGAGCGATAATAGGACTCCACAGGAAGTTCAAGCAAGTCAGCATGTATGAGTTCAAGTGGAGCAACAGCTCGTTTCGAAGAAGCATGGAATGGGTCTGAAGCCATTTTGCCTTGGGAACAACCTCGACAAGAGGCAGGGACAGTATCTGAGACCAAGTCTGTCCAACTTGTTCATTCAGGTGTGGCACTAAACTGTGATGTGCAACAATCTTCCCATTCCTGTCACATTCTGGTCAGGGTATAAAAGGGCAGTCTGATCTCTTCTTCACTTCACCCTACTCATCTTCTCCCTTACCCTCTTCTTTCCTGTTGCAGCTCTCACATTTTATCATGCCTCATCACAGTGGACATTCTGATTCTGAACAAGAGTCTGCATCCAGTGGAACAAAACATTCACAATTGAATGTGCTGCAGATGGGACCTAGGAAATGCCCATGCATGGTCATTAGTTTTTCAGTCTTATCATACTGACTGCCATGTAGAAGTGTGCAAGACCTGTTAGTGCACCATGGCCACCACTTTGGCCATGTTGTACATGCCTTTTGCAATGTCCAAATGCTGCTGACCAATGGCATAACTCTCATAGGTGATGTAGAGGAGAGAGGACTAGAGACTCTTACCTGAGAGTGAGTACTTTCCTTAGCAGTCATTTTGGGGCATGGATGTTAATGATGCTCAGGGAAAGGAGGGAGTATTCTGCATATCAGGAACTGTTGAAGATTGTACCAAATCTTGAAGAACATGTCATGACCTCTTCCGAGGAAGCTGTGATAACCATAGCAGAGTTAGTAAGTATATGTGTACTTGCATGTTGTACTCATGTTCATCTGACTGCTCCAACAGATCCAAAAAGGTGCCAGTGGTGCTAGGGCTGACAACACAAAGAGCATGAAGGCTGCCATAATAGATTGGATTACCCTGAAAGGCCAAACACTTATTCCCCATATTCCTAGGAATGTCAAGACAGGGCAAGGATTCCATCACAAACGCACCGGCACATTACTTTGTCCCACAGGGTATGAATGGGAAAAGGCAGAGTATGTTTTGTTACCTATGCTATTCTCATGTAAGGTACAATACATTACAGGACCAAGGTGAAGCTGCATAGTGGTCAACTGCAGGTTGCTGGTGACCAGTGGCCCCTCTTTTTGTATGTGGACTATTCTTATGATATGGATGACCCATGGAATGGCCTGCTGTGTAGTGGCCTTCTAGTTTTGGTGAGTTTCTTATTATATTTATACTGGGTTCAGCAACTCATGTGACTCTATGCAGGCTTACAGACATGTATTTACCTTGCCAAGTTCTGTTGATCAAGAGCCAAAAGCAATGCAGTCTGGTAATGCTTGCATTCAGTGTTGGTTGCTTATGTTGCCACTCAGGTGAGTAGCTATGTGTCCAAAGTGCACAAACAGCAAGTTGACTGTTTATGCAGACTCGTTTTGCACTGCCATCTACCCAAGTATTCTCTCAGACTGACCTTCTTATGGACTTGGAGCAATTTTGTAACAGCATCCTTGAACTTCTGGAAGATCCTGATGAAACAGATGAGGTAGACCAACTGATGGGATGGTGGAATTGGTATGCAGTCATGAACACACCTTGCATGATGCTAATGAGCCAACAGACAGATCTTCCTTCTATATACTGAAAGCAAGTGACTACCTTCAAAAAACAGCATATTGGCAAGAATTTGCCAGAAATGAGCAGAGCACAAGGCTAGTGCAGCTGCCATTGAGGATGAGTAACTGTTGCATGTGAGTCTGTTGAGCTAGACATAATCTCTTGTCTTTTTTAAATACATATGATCAATGCTAGCTTTTTCCCACAAATTATCCTGTTGGTGTGATAAATGAATTGGGATGATTTTTGGCATGTCAATGAAATAGCTGAAGACTTCACCAGTGTGAGTGTGAGCTGTAAGTACAGTGAGTGAAAAAACGTGTGCAATGTTTGGCTGTTTTGTACTAAGTCCAGTGTAGCACCATGAGGCGTGGGAATCCTGCTTAGCCTTGGTGGGATGGATGGTAGCATTGGCTCCTAGCTACAAAATGGTCCCAGGGTCATGTGATTCGGTGCAGTAGTCCTTGGGATATGTCAATTATAAAACAGGTACATCATTGCACATGTTTATTCACTTTTGGTTTGGTAGTAGAATCTGGGGGAAATGAAGGAATAATTGTGGTTGTTTGGTCCTACAAATAAAGATACACACATAAACATTATGTCTGAGTTTGAATATGTTCACACACTTCTTTATTCCCAACCTTTACCACCATGAGATCTCTCTCTGCTACCCAAAGGAATACTATCCTGACTATGCTTGATTCTGGTCATTCTCCTGCTTCTATTGCCTCTAGTACTGGCCTACATTGCTCCACCATCTCTAGGCTTCATTCCAAGGAGCATTCCAGCCTGCAAAAGTCCACTGGAGGTCGTCCATCCAAGCTCTCCCCTGCTAATGTCTGCCATGCCATCCACCTCATCTCAACTCAGAAGGCAGAAAATGCTGTGCAGGTGACCAAAACCCTTACCAATATTATCAACCAACCCCTCCACCCAAATACTGTCTGCCAACACTTGAAAAAGTCTGGTATGAAGGCTGTGGTAAAGCAAAAACGATTTATCCTCTCTGCCAAGCATCACAAGGCAAGGTTAGACTTTGCCTATGCTCACAAAGATTGGACTTTGGAGGACTGGAAGAGGGTGGTATGGTCTGATGAGACTAAAATCAATCACCTGGGGTCAGATGGGCACAAATGGGCATGGAAAAAGCCAGGAGAGAAGCTGAGTGATAGGCTAGTAGAGGGGACACTGAAGTTTGGAGGAGGTTCTCTGATGATGTGGGGCTGTATGACTTGGGAGGGTGTTGGATATGCTACCAAGATTGATGGTAGGATGGATGGGGACCTATACCTTCAAATTTTGAAGGATGAACTACAAGAGTCCCTTCAATATTATGGTCTCCATCCTCCTGACATCATCTTCCAGCAGGACAATGACCCCAAGCACACCTGCAAGCAGGTCAAGGAGTGGCTAGAAGGGCAGGATTTTAGGACCATGGTATGGCCTGCACAGTCCCCTGACCTTAACCCTATAGAACATGCCTGGGGTTACCTCAAGAGGAGGCTTGCAGAGTATGAACACCCTCCCAAGGGGATATTGGAGTTGTGGGAGAGGACTCAGGTGGAGTGGAACAATATACCAGCTGAAGAGTGTCAGAAGTTGATTGAGAGCATGCCTAGGAGAGTTGAGGCAGTGCTTAAAGCAAAAGGAGGCTATACCAAGTACTGATATCCCTTAGATACCCCTCACTTTTCAAAAGTGAATAAACGTGTGCAATGATGTACCTGTTTTATAATTGACATATCTCAAGGACTACTGCACCGAATCACATGACCATGGGACCATTTTGTAGCTAGGAGTCAATGCTACCATCCATCCCACCAAGGCTAAGCAGGATTCCCACACCTCATGGTGCTACACTGGACTTCATACAAAACAGCCAAACATTGCACATGTTTTTTCACTCACTGTACATATAACACTGGCACTGATTGTCAGTGAGACCAGTGTGAGTGGTGAATGTAAGTACATATAACATTGGAATTTATTGTCAGTGAGACCAGTGTGAGTGTGATTGTAAGTACATATAACATTGGCACTGATTGTCAGTGAGACCAGTGTGAGTGGTGAATGTAAGTACATATAACATTGGAATTTATTGTCAGTGAGACCAGTGTGAGTGGTGAATGTAAGTACATATAACATTGGAGTTTATTGTCAGTGAGACCAGTGTGAGTGTAAGTTTTAAGTACATACAACATTGGCACTGATTGTCAGTGAGACCAGTGTGAGTGGGAGTTGTAAGTACATATAACATTGGCATTTATTGTCAATGAGATCAGTGTGGGCAGACTTATCAAGAAGTAGAATAGTGATCAGTATTATCAGATACTATCCTTCCTGGGGTGAAACATCATTGATCTCATAATAATATGACTTATCAGTAGTGGGAAGAAAGCTGTTGAATTGCAAGCAATACCAACACTCCCAGACAATAAATATGATGACCATTTGGACAATCATAATGATCTTGATGGTAAGGGTTGGTGAACATGATAAAGTATTATATGACTATGTCAAATTGTGAAAGTTTCCCTGATGCTCCCATAGCCTGGAGGGAGGTAGTAGAATAGTGTCTGGTGGCAATCTGGGACAGTCTAGAAAGGAGCAAGGTCACTCTCAACCTTCTCAAACTCAAAACTCATCTGGTACCTTGTCTATGATGATTACGATTCAGAAAACTAAGAACATGCTAGGTAATAAAAAAAGTTGACTAATCAATAAAACCTCACACTAAAGTAACAAAAATATAATAACCAGAAAAGGAAGTCAACAATATGATAAACAAAGAATAAAGGTAAATTCCCAATGGTATGGAAAATCTATTCCCTACATCTCCCCATCACTTAGATATCAATTGTCCTCAGTTGAGGTTCACTGTCAAACAGTAGGGGGAGGAGAGAAGGGGAGAGTGCTGCAAGACAACTGCTCAGGTGATCAACATGAAACAGCAGGAACCAATGGGGGACATGAGGGTGAACACAGTAAAAAAAATAACTGCATGAATTAGTCAATCCATTCCTGAGATATTGGCAAAACCATCCAGAGCACTCCCTATGAGCAACAAATTCAAGTATCTCTGCAGCCATTGCACCAACTGTGACTTAATGCACATTGTTTGAGAGCCCTTCGAGAGTGGAATAAGGTCCCTGAAAAGCGAGAGGTACTGTGGCAGAATGCGGGAGATATTTCATATGGTGCCATATGGTGATGAGGCAGGGGGAGGAGAATGGGTTGCCAAATGACAACCGTGGGGCCAGTGGACATGCAAATTTGGGAGGCGATTCTACACAGGTGGGAGAGCTCGGTGTAAAAGGAATCTCACCGATCAGACCGTCCAAACCTGAGTTATCGCCAAAATTGTCCCATACCCCTCCAGAGGCAGGCTCAGCTGTATCTCGAGAATGGCTTCATAGAATTTGATGATAGAGCAGTCAACATGGTCGGCTTGATGAGGAGAACACAGGTTCCAATTTGCGAGAGGAACGGCCAAGAAACGAGGGAGATATGCTGCCAGGAACGAATGCCAGTATGCCTGAACACAGAAATGTAGATATCTCTTGAACTGCTGAGCGCGTCACCACAAAGCAGATACCACCAGATAGCTGTGAGCCAGTAGTGCAACTGTGAAAAAAACCAAAAGGCTCGGAACGAAAACGGGCAAGATATGCTGCCCTGACCTGCCCAACCCTGTTTACAGCACAAAAACTGGGATTACTTTGGAACCGTGAATGCGCGCACTACGTCTTGTATATTGTCTGGTAGGCTTCATCTAGTAGAGTCAAGTCTAAAAAAAAGGGAATGGTTCGGCCCAGAATTGCATGAGTTATGCCCCAAACATGGTAGGGGGTAGGAGGAAGGGTGTGTGCCGACAAATAATGGCTCAGTGCGGTGACACAAAATGAGGGTAATACTCAAGGGCAGTGGGGAGAGGCTGGAGAACAAAGAAACATGAAGAGCCGTGCACCCAATCCTGAGTTATTCCAATTTTTGTCCTACAGGGCCTTTCTCCAGAAAATGGCAGATATCTCCAGAAGTGTTAAGGCAGACATGACGAAAAGTATATCGTTCACAATGTCTCGTCGAGTAGGATCAGGATCTCAAAAAGCGAGAGATCCGGCGCAATGTCACTGGGGTATTACAGCCTCACTCGACTGCAAAAACACAAAGATAACAATGGCAAAAATGTCTGGGGTGGATCATGGCATGCCTATGGGTGATTACGAATGGATAGCAGGGAGGATTCGGCATCTTGATTGGTCTCAGAGGTCTCAGAGGGGTTGCTGGGGAGCATGTGCATGAAAATCCAAATATCTCAAGAACGGCTGGGAGGATCAACAAGCAGTATATATTACCGGGTAGCAGTCGCCAGGTACTATGGACAGGGCAAGATTCGAAAGACCCGGTGGAGAAATGAAAAAGATATGGGCCACAGAGTAGCACTAGTCTGTGTGAGCACAAAAAAATGTAATAACTCGAGAACGACGCATGCCTACATCGAGTTTTCGGTATCGTTCGGTAGGTCTCGTCGAGTAGAGTTGGCTCCCAAAAAATCGAGAGATTCGGCATGAGATTGACGGAGCTACGTGTGAAACACGAACAGGGGGAGGGGGACAACAGGGTGCTGGTGAACAACGGCTTAGCGCGGCGCTACGGAACTCAGGGAGACGATAGAGTGGAACGTGGAGAACACGAAGAAAAAGGAACTAGGGGAATACACGCACCCAATCCCAAGATATTCCAAAATTCGTCCTACCAGACCTTTCTCCAGTAAATGGCTTATAACTCTGGAATGAAAGCAGCGATGCTGACACAAAAGGCACAGTTGGAAAGCGCTCGAGAAGTAGAACTAGATTCCCGATTTTCGAGAGGGCCGGCCGCGTCGTCGTCAAGCTATCGTGCATACCTACGTCAGTGGTTCACATAGCTACTGTGGGGTTTGAAAGATTTGAAGTACCTACGTTGGTGGTTCAAAATCTCTGCTGTAGCTACTGTGGGGTTTGAAAAATTTGAAGTACCTACATCGGTGGTTCAAAATCTCCGCCGTAGCTACTGTGGGGTTTGAAAAATTTGAAGTACCTACATCGGTGGTTCAAAGACTCCACTGTACTGTAGCTACCATGGGGTTTGAAATTTTTGAAGTACCTATGTCGGAGGTTCAAAAACTCCGCAGTAGCTACAGTGGGGCCCAGAAAATTTTAAGTACCTATGTTGGCCATTCAAAAACTCTGCAGTAGCTACAGCAGGGCCTGAAAATTTTAAAGTACCTATGTTGGAAGGTTCAGAAACTCCACAGTAGCTACAGCAGGGCCTGGAAATGTTGAAGTGCCTATGTCAGAGGTTCAAAAACTCTGCAGTAGCTAGAAATGTTTGAAGTACCTATGTTACAGCTAACTGCAAAACAATAGACCAGATCTGACCAAAACTCACATAAGCGCTTTTGTTTAGTTGTGGAGCCAAGTGATGTGAGCCAAACAATGTCAGGCAGTCATGTGAGCACAGGCTTACCAAAACGAGTGACTGAGGGGCACATGCTATGCTCCATCCTAGTGACCCACCTCTCAGCTGACCTGTGTCCCAGTCCACATCGTCAACAGGGTTTACAGTAGTAGTGAGTCCCAGACATTTCCAAGCCCAGTTTTCTTAATGCTTGTGCAGGATAGTGATGGCTGCTACCCTTCTGCTGGCATGGCATGACCAGAGGAAAAAGTTGCACCAGCCTGGGGTCTGCCCTCTGCCCCCACAGCGATGACTAGCCCTTCATTTGCCACGACATTGTGCCATCATTGCTTTCTCCGTTCAATGCCAGTGGCATGTTCATTCTATCTGTCAAGCTAGTACAATTGTAGATGATCAAGTGTGCTGGATGATGCATGTGAGTAGCTATGATGGTGGTATAAAAGCAATGGTGGGTTTTCCCTCATGCCAACTGGCAATGACTGCTTTATTCCTTTGCTATGCCTAACCCAAATTCCAACTTGCAGAATCATGGTGGTCGTGAGTCCCCAAGCTATTGCTTTCCACATGCAGGCTATTGGATTGGAGCACTTCCTATGCATCCCCTCATTCATCAGGCCTCCCAGTGCAATGGACCACCTTCTCCATTTATGTCTCAGGGCCCTATTTACACCCAACAGATGCATCTGGGCAGCCAGCTGGCTGTTAGCCACCCCCCTCTGAGCCAGGGCCCTGCTTCATTGCTGGTAACCACCACCCCAGTTCAGGGAAATGATCATGTGGAAGCCGCTGACAAAGGTGAGAATATCTTACACCCACTTGATAGCAGGGACAGGACCTGATGACATTTGCTAGCAGATGCTCACATCTCAGTGTCTGTTCCTCTCAATACAGGAGTTGTTGGAGGAACTGTCAGCCATGTTCAACTACACTTTGCCATGGATGTAGACTTTGATGATTTTTTTTCTTGTGTCTGTGCAAAGATGGACCTGGATCCGAAGGTGGCTGAGCTAGGCTACAAGTACCATACTGATTGGGCACATGATCCTCCCCACCAGCTTTCTGACTCTGAGCAACTCTCAGAAGCCTTTGAGTATGGATGTCAGCTCATGAAATGGGCATGTGGCAGACAAGTTGTTCTTGAAATTCATAACTTGGTAAGTTAGGTCCATGAGAGTACAAATGAAGTGGTCTAAGCCTTCTCATACCAGTGCAAGCCAACCCAGGCAACGTCAACAAACAAAGTGTCTCTTCGGAAAGCCACTGCTGCTGAGCTACCAGTGGAAGCACATGCAGGTATGTAAACATTCGAGATGGAATGTTGTCGCTAACATGTGACACTTGGTAACATGCACAGGTGCTTCAGGTGGCACACAGCCATCCACAGTGATGAGCTTTGCATCTGAGTTCCACAAACTCAAGGAGAGACTCAGCTGTGCACAGCACACTGGAAAGTATTGCTATGTCACACCAACTGGTGACCATGATACCCTTGATATCTACAAACTTACCTCCTGGGCGAAGAGTATTGTAAGTGTAATCTGTGGAATTTTAAGGCATTTGCTGAACTCCCTTGCAAGTTTCTTGGGAATGCAACCTATGAAGAGCCGCCAGAGATGAGTGCATTTGACCACATGCCTAAGTGACACTGCACATCTTTGAGTGTATCAAATGTCCCTGCAATCCATGTACACCTCCCCAGGCCACTTGATGGTAGTAAACAACATGAATCTGTCAGCTCTTCTACCAGATATTTGATAGGGTCTGTCTCAGATGATGAGAATGACCCCACCATACAATTTCCTGCAATCACTGATGCTCTCCAGGAACTGGATACCATGATGCTGCTTCTCAATATGCTTCAGTATGAGGATAATCTCATTTCCCATGGTGTTGCATATGTGAACAGTGTTATGGGTATCCAGGAAGAGTTTTTCATTGATGTGGTTGGGATGCCACTTGGAGCTGTTTGTCCTTTCCTTGCAACTACTTGTCAGCTGATTCACTGGGCAAAGAAAGGTAAAGGGAGAGCAGTAGATGATGGTGATAAATGAGGACCCCAGTGATTGCCACACTCTGGAGATCTGTTAAAACTGACATGTAATGTAATAAAGTGAAATTGTTTTTGGTCTGTTACATAGCTTGTACTACTGCAAGTATCCACAATCTGCAAACCACCCTTGGATACTATCCTTGGTCATGGAAGCAAATACAGCATCTATAATGATTTGGTATGGGTCAGAGGATGTGTCTCTGGAAAGCTCTGCCCTTGCATAATCATGATTGTGGCAAATCCATGCCTTCATGGCTGAGAAGGCTTCCTCAATTGGATTGAAATCTGGGGAGTATGGAGGCAGGTAAAGTAACCACATTCCTCTACAAATGAGCATTGTGATGATGTGCCATGAAGTATTTTATTAGTAATCACCCACCTTTCACATATCATATGTTCGAGTTCTGGTGACTTATGGATACTTGCATTATCCATGACAATGACTGAATTATTCTGTGGGAAGGGGTTCATGTTGTCAAGTAAAACATCAATGAATTGGTTGAAAGACACAGCAGTATAGGCACAATCTTGAATGTCAAGGTGAAGAATACCATCCAGTGAGATTGCAGGGAGAACTGAATACCTGAAGACACTGAATGTGTCATCAAATTTCGACACCAGTATAAAACTCACCATTTCCCCCAAATGAAATGCTCTTGCCTTTGGGCTCATGTTCCGGAATGTGACCATGCCATGGGTCGCCTCAGTGTGACCCAATTACAAGCAGATTCATCAACAAAAACCAGTTGTGATGGGGAAAATTTTTCAGCAACCATGAGCTGATACTCATCATGCATATGCTCATTACATTCAATGGCAATTGTTGATGCCTATAAGCTGAGTGAACAGAGCCCCATATCAAACCAAAGCACAGACATACATGTTTGTGTGTGACTCCATGTCGCCAAAGTGTGCATTCAATAGTACATGTAGATACATACACACCCCTTGTTTGTTCAAGGTAATACTGGAGCTCACTGAGATATATATCTGGTGAGTGCTTGATGCATGAGAGGAGATACTGCTCAAGCCTCAGAGTCAAATCATCTATGCTGACACATGATTCATACATGTCTTACCTGGACATCATGTGCTGTTAGTGTGCGAGGGCATCCACTTACAGTACATGGCTTCTTCACCACAGAGCCTGAGAGTCGAAACAACCAGAGCACCCAATTGACTGTTCTGTGACTCATACCAGTAGCTCGTGCTATTTCTCGTGAGCTCATTAGTGCTGACATTGTAACCCACTGCTGCTTCACAGCTTCTGGTATGTGTCAATGATTGCCTGGCATCAGGTTTGTGTTGTGGCTGTAGGTGTGTGATCAGATCACTACTAGGCACCCAGGTCTGCGTTGCATTACCCTCAGTCACTCGTTTTGGTAACCCCATGCTCACATGACTGACCGACATTGTTTGGCTTCACATCACTGAGCTCCACAACTAAACAAAAGTGCTTATGTGAGTTTTGGTTGGATCTGGTCTATCATTTTGCAGTTAGCTGTAATGTAGCCATTTAACAATTTGCAAGAATGGGAAATTCACTGAATTGCTGATTGGTTGAATGGTAGATTGCAGATCGGTTGAATGGTCCAATTATCAAATCAGCAAATGGATCAATACTACCAATCCAATAATTCATGAGGCAATAACATGTGGTGTAACATGGTAAAAGAACATACATACTTTGATATTCAATGTTTTTAAATGGAGCACTGCACAACATATACTATATGTTTTGTACATAACATTTACAATGTTATTAGCATGTAATTGGCAAAATTAATTATAGGAGAACACAAGTAATGTTAAATAATGTGTTATTTTGAATAACATGGTTCAGACATAGTATCTCTGTTTTCAATGTTTTTTTCATGTTATCAGTCATAACATCAATCAATGCTTCCACCTCATTAAAATTAATAACTGAAATGCATGTTCAGTGAGTCTAAGCTGAGATGAAGGGGAAGGACCTGACATGGAGTGAGCTGAATACACCCTGCAGTGGGAATAGAGCTCTGGTTGATGCAGCTTACAGGGAACAGGGAAGGTGCCATAGGGAAACAGGGGTACTGGGGGTGGGATTTAGAGGTGGTGGGTTGCGTAATCCAAGGGGACATTGATGAATTTGTGGTTCCATGCATGCTCAAGCATTGGTTTGAATGCAGACATTGTGAACTGCTGGCATGGTAGGGTTAGTAACCATCATGGTCACAGCCTCATATGATACAACCCTATTACTTGACATGGTAATGATGCTGTCATACTCAATGCCACTCTTAACAATCAAATCAGTAATATCATAGCTGCATTGGCAAAGGTGGGGATGCCATGACCAATTTGGTTGGAGGTCATGGCCATAACAGGCAAAGCAGGTTCAGTTTGGTCAGACTTGGTGAATGCATGTTAGGTGGCCTTTGAAATGGATAAATGAGTGTCACAGAAAAGGCCCTCTTGGACAGGATAGCAATCAAGAGCTTACCTTTGCTATAATTTTTGGCATGCTACTGCAAGATATCTGCAAGTCAAACAAACTGTTAAATATATCCACACATTGGTGGGGAGGGGAACACACCAGAGTTAGTTGAAATGTATTCCTTGTGGGCTTGCATGACATTCTGTGCTTTTGTGAGATTTGTTGATTGTTAACTATGCTCATTACAACCCAGCATACAAACCTGAACATACTTTGATAATTTCATGGGATGGAGTTGAGGCATAGCCTGATTTCATGCAAGGTAGCCACATTGCAGGCAGTTTGCAAAGCAGTGCCCAATGTTGCATGCTGAAACACAGTGCAGGTGAGCAAACTCAAGCTTGTAAACATTGAAAACTGGGTGGGCATATGGTGCTGTCTGCACAATCTATGACCAGCAATCAGTAAAGTAATGCTGAAATGAGCAATGATGATATCATAACCACATCTATAGCATGGTGTAATTGTGTGGAGTTGCCATTGACTTTCTAAGTATGCATTTACAATGGGTAAGATTCAGCACATGAAATTTGTGAGAGGGCAGATAACACAGGACTTTCATGCTATCATATACTCATTGTGGTGGGTAAAGGGCTTGAAATATGGCTGAATGCTCATAGCAGGGTCATGCTGATTCTAGAAGGAACCTGAAGAACTGCTTTGTTGGTCATGCAGCCTTTGTATTCACCAGATGATAGAGGTGAGATTCAGATTGTTGTTTAATGTCACAGGTCTGTGGGGAGGGGTAAACTCAATGGCAATGGTTAGAAGCATTGTAAGGGATGGTCATCAGGGGAATTTTAATGAAATGATTATGTTATATAGCACTTTATCTACCCTGTAAAGCCCTATAAGGAATATCATAATGATATTGTTATGCTAAGACTGAAGTCTATAATGTAGGTTGAGCCCAAGTAGTTGTTCTACAACATTTCAGTTGTAACCTTTGGTCTGAAGGATTTATCATAGTTCTGAAGTAGAGCTGAGAGGCTCAAGTTCAGAGTTGCAAGAAGCTAACCAGTATATTGGGCAGCTCTAGTCTGAGGATCTACTTCTGACTAGAGGTGACTATATATAGTACAGGAAGAGAGGCCTCAAGGTGACCTCATGTAGACAGAGAGAGAAAGGCCATTGGCCAAAGTCCTACATGTGTTGAACATGAGTCAAGAGGGAACTCTGCTATTGGCTGAGCCAAGCATGAGTCAAAGGAACAAAGAGGCACAGCATAGAACAAGACAAACAATGACTAACAGCAAGAAAAAGGAAAGAAAGTCCCACAGCCAGGTGTGAATCATAACAGATACACACATTGATCATACTATATAGTCTCTGGGAGCCTTGGCAAATCATTAAGGTTGAGTAGATCATATGTGTCTTTCATTATCACCTGTCAGCTGTGCAGCATGAAGGCCTCCACATCTGGGATGCCTCACACAACTGTAACTTCACCTTGCATCTCTTCTTGTTTCTCACCTGTGCTGATGGACTGGGACTGCTGACATTAGTTATTTTGATGGCCTCCAGGGAAAGAATGGCTGCTGGATGCTCTGCCCAATGAAAGGTTGTCATAAACCAGGAGCCTCTCAGTATTGCCTGGTGTTACTCAAGCCTGATAATTATGATGTCCTGGGATGTGACCATCCTGACAACAAAATTCATGGAATTGGGCCCAGAAATCAATCCACAGAAGTATATTGAGCAATTAACATATCTTCTTGGCTCATGAATGCAGCAATATATGTATGAGGTGTGATGACTTGAGAGTGGCATTGTAGGCCTGAGCATCTTGCTTGGCCTCCAGCTGGAGCTTGTTCAAGGTGTACCCAAGGTTTTTTCATCAAAATGATGCACCTGAGCAGCACAAACATAGCTGTGCTCTGGCTTGATCTATGGTGCAGTATGTTCAACTGTGCAATGAGCAACAACCAAGACAACTGGACTTGGGCCATGCTCAAGGACAATACTGCCTGGGAAGCTCATGGTTGCACCATTGCTGCCTGCAAAATGTATCTACCTGACTCATTTGGTGTTGCACCTTGTGATCCTAGTCTCCACTCAAACTCATGGTACAAAGCAACTGAATACATCACCTGGATATACTGCTTGTGCACAGCTCTACTATATGGTGTTTTCCTGAACCCCCTGAGGACACAAACCCATGTGCATCTGTGGATCTACACAATGGCTATATCCTTCTTGCCAAATGCAATAAAAAACCTATCATGCTTTGAGTGAAGATGCATGAGTCATTGCAGAATACCTCAGACTTCCCCACATATCCAAAGTACAGTGCTGGGTGCATCTTTGGCTGCCCAATGGTCAGATCACCTGCTCCAAGTTTCAAGAGCTGCAGAGGGCACCAGAAGATACCTGCATGGCTCACAATGTAAGGGTAGATTGAACTCTTCAATTTTCATCCAGTAACTCATGATAAACTCAAGGCTATTCTCAACAGCACAGTCCATATTGTGGAAGTACAATGCTTTGCAAGGTTGGTTGCCAGGGCTGCTGAAAACCTTGCTGACAACAATGATGATTAATGATGATGGTGAAGACTTTGATGCCCTGGGCCACATTCAATTTGACAATATCACTCTTGTCACACTGTATTCCCATCCCCATCCTCACCTACTTGAGCAATCTTATGGTGTCCTGGCTTCCTGCACAAAACTTGGTGAGGCAAGTTTGCAAGTTATCAAGATCTCAGCAATTCAAGCAGTTGTCACAGTGGTTCCCCACCAATCTGTGATAAATGGAGTGGCAGAGGATAGATATTTCTTAGTCAAGAATATGGGCATGGAGATTGTGTGCTTTGGTTCAGAGGAGAACAACAACAAATAGGCTTACATTTATGAACTTGCTTCACCTTACTAGAATTCACATCACTTGTTCAGAAGAAAGCTCTTGTATTAGCTGTGGAATTTAACTTGCATTTCAAGCAGTAGAAGTACATCAGAGTCCAATACAATACCAAGCATGAAAGCAGTCCCAGGAATCCTTAATGCTCTTAGAAAATGAATGATTCTAGCAAGGTCATCAGTTCTTCACATAGTGTTTGCCCACATAATCTTCTCCCCATCCAGACCACCACAACTATCTTCCATACACTTGACTGCCACCAGGGATGCCATAAAGGCTTCATATGATGTGATAGAACTATTTTGTGAGATCTCTTGGAATGCATGAGGTGAATGAGGGGGCTGATTCACATCAAAAGCCTTGTGCTTCATTGGGATAGTGTCCTTTGGAACACTAGAAAAGTTGACCAGGATCACATTAATGGCAGTAGGGAGAGTCTTCTTGTCATCAGAGGACTCCTTGGCACTTTCATTGGGCAGATTGGAACCACTATAGCTGCTAATTAATATGAGATTAAGAAGCCATGCTGCATATGACCTATCATGGCTTGGGGCCAAAACCCTCACTTCAATGTTGGTCATCAGTTTTGCTGTATCTTTGATCAAAAAGGTGAGTATATGCATGGTGTGTGACATACTATATTCACTCAGCGGGGCTGCAGGATCTCTGTCTTCATCATCCAAGCCCACAGTGACACTCTTCAATGGATTCTTCAGATGTAGGATGATTTCTGTAGGACAGTGGTTAAGAGCTAGTTCAGAAACCATGACTTTTGCAAAAGTCCAACTTTCTTGATTTGTGTATGTTTGTGCTGCCTGACACATACTGAAGCTGAGTCTCAAATTAATTCTCCACTGATTATCATCAGTATGGATGAGGACATCAATGATAGTGACTATGAAGAACTTTGTTGACAATGAATACTCCAGTATATCACTCACATTATCAATGTCATTGTCTGTGCTAGTACTCAACCAGCTGCCTTGATCAGGAAGGCACCAGAACCATGTCACACTTCAGCTGTTACTGGTGAGGCCTCTGGCTCATCAAACTTCTTACTGGTCACCCAGAACACATCTAATGTGAACTCAGCATCCACACCCATGTCTTTGGATTACTTGTGGACCATCTTTGGTAGATGGGCCATGAGAATTCAGTTCATTTCACTTGAAGAACAATTGGCAATCTTCCTGTATATGAGTGTCACTGGCCAGACCATCAGGCACATTGGGGAGTGCTTTCAGCATTCAAATGAGACTATTTCTCAGTATGTCTGTTTACCTGAATGTGAGTCCTTTCTTACAATCAGCATTTCATTCATACAGGTACTTCCACAAACTCCTGTTCATTTTTTCCTCATCACCATTCTACCCCAAATACATCTGCATGCCCACTCCCAATGTGATGCAGTCAGAAATCAGAAAAAATTCAAGGTTTTGGTTGTTCTTCAAGGGTGCAATCAGTGCACTGGATGGAAGCCATATCCATGCAGCACCAGCAGCAAATGACCAGGCAGCATACCAAAATTGCAAAGGCTATGTGTCACAAAACTGTTTATTTGCCTACAATTTCCAACTCCAGTTCACATATGCACTCACCAGATGGGAGGGTTCTGTGATAGATGCATGTATATATCAAGACATGCTCTTGAAGGATCTGAAGATTCCAGAGGGAAGGTACTTCTTGGTGGATGCTGGATTTCCCCACTGTCTGGAACTGATGGTTCCCTACCAGGGTATCCACTACCATCTTGCAGAGTGGCATCATGCACAACTTAGCATGTTCCAATGAGTACTGAACTGGATAGGCCAAAGAACAAAGAACTATTCAACCTTTGTGACTCATCTGTGTGCAATGTCATTGAGCACATCTTTGGTGTGCTCAAACACCATTGTCATATCCTTCTTGTAAGCCCTGAATACAATGTCAAAATACAAGCATGAATTCCAGCAGCTCTATGTGTAATCCATAACTTTATCCACATCCATGATGCTGCTGAAGACCCCATTATAATAGGAGACTCTGATGAGGATTGGGAAGGTGTAGGAGAAGACATGTTGATACCAGATGTTGACATAGACAGCACAGACACAGAGACACTGCATGGAGCCTGTGTCCTGTGTGATCAGATCATGCAACAAATGTGGACCAACTATCAGGATAGGATCCATGGGGAGGACCAGGAGTTATCTGATGAAGAATTCAGCTCAGAGAATATGAACATGATCTTGTAGTAGCTTCCATCACATGAATGTATGATTTTGTTGGCCATGAATGCACTTGTTTGAACACAAACACACTTGCATGAAATACAGTACACTGCTAACTATGTACAACAGCTTGTATACAGAACAAGAACACATACATGATGGCAAGCTACATACAGCAATGGTGATCTAAGTGTTGCTCTAGTTTCCAGAAGTCCCAAACTTCAGCTGGTACTCAAGCTCCACATACTCCATCTGATCATCCTTGTTGGTCATCCCAATATAAACATCAGCAAAGCCCAGGCTTTGGGCAATCAAGGATTGGATGAATGCTCTGAGTGACCTGGGGAAATCTTGGTCTTCCCTGTCAAGTAGCTGAAGTGCCTGTGTCCTTGTGGTCAATGGCAAGGTCATCAAGGCGTGAATTGAGGAGGTAAGATAATCAATTGTTCCTTGAAGACCCACACCATAGGGTCTAATACAGCAGGTGCCTTGTGGGAATGGCAGGAACTAGAGTTTCTGGCATGATCCATGGCTGTGGAGAGGTGTAAGCATTTGTTGGATGAGGTGACAGTATCAATATCAGATGCATTCACAAACAGGAGAGCAGATATGGCATCATCATTGCCAGTCATCTTGCTATGTGCTTGCTTCCTAATGGTGGATAGTGGAGCAGGGGGATGCACCTTGATGGACTGCATATCTGATGCTCTGACACTAGAGGGTGGGGCACTGGAGGGAGGGGGTGCAGATACTTTGCTGGATGGCATGTTGGATATCACAACACTGGACATGGATGTGGGGTGGGGAGGATTGTCTCTGGGTAGCATCTCACACCATTCATTGATGTTGAGAGAGCACCCAGGTAGGTCAGGAGTGTCCAGTGCAGTTTCCCCATTGAGAGCAGGTGAATGATCAGCAACATGGTGCACAGCACCAGTAGGGAAGGTAGAGGTGCCTGGAGTGAATGTGTTGCCACAGGAAGTGCCATTGGGCATTGTGTTGAGCATGAGTTTGTAGTACTTGCACCCAGAATTTTTGAATGGCTAGATGAGCAGATGATTCTAAAAGAACATATATATCTGTTACCTATCATCTAAGTTTTGTCCATGGGGAATGTACTTTTGCATGATTCTTGAACACCAGCTCATCAAACTTGCCTTAAACTCGTGCCCCACATATGTTGTCCCAATGACAACCAGCCTTTCCTCAATATTCCTCAATGTCCTGATATATCTTTTGTATCTAGGAATCAGAAAAATCAGTTCACTGATCAATTATAATCCAGTATAACTTACATGGGAGATCCATTTATTTTTCACCATGGCATTAGTTTTTGCTGGCCCACTTATCAGATGCTGGGATATATGCTGAGCAGCAGCACTGTAAACAGATGGTTTGATGTTGCTGTTGTCCCCCACCTTGGCTCAATGCTCATGGAGATAGTGAATGAGCAACTTAACTTCTTGATCATTCCAAATTGCTTTCAGACTGAGTGGCTTGGGAGGCATTGGATTGGTGAGGGAGACAAGAGTATATTGAGATGCAAGGGCTACAAATGAGGCAACAGAGACTCATGTGAGTCAGAAGTGGTCCAGATCACAATCAAAGTATTTGTAATCCATATGGGATGAAGACAAGATTGTTTCAGAGTCAGCTTTGGCATATGACTGTGCTGTTGGGTAGTGCAAACATACAAAAATCAAGAAAGTTGGACTTTTGCAAAAGTCATGGTTTCCAAACAAGCTCTAAGTGACAAATGAAATAGTGTAGTGGTTAGTATGTGTGGACTAGTAGGATTGATGACATATGGAGGCCATCCTTGCAGAATATTGTTGACTTCAAGCACAATAATGTTTTCTATAAGCTGCACAGTTGGGTTTTGGTTTTGGTAAACATTATTATAGCATGCCTGAAGTAAAGCACAAGGAGGATTTGGACTCAGAGAAATCTCAGCATGAAGTGACAAACAATGACAAATATGTCCCTCCTTCTGCCTATGATGATGACCTCCACCCCTATGTCATTGCTGATGCTTCTGCCTGGACAAATTCACTCAGGTCCTCTGGATGACCTGTTTGATACTCCTACAGACATTTTTTTGCCTGTAATAATACTCAGATACCAGCTTTACCATCAATACTGCTGTCTCAATGTGGGACAGGAATTCACAGGTACCCCAAGGACCAGCATACCAAGCACAATTGGATCTATGTACAATGACTGGAGGGTAAAGCCCCCCCCTCCCTGGCCCTCTCTCTCTCATCCCTCCTCCTATCTACCTCCAGCACCAACCACCACCACCCCAACCCTCCTTCAAGCAAGGTAATTCCCCCCCTCCCCTTCTCCAGTCCAGATGCTGATGCCTGTTCCCCCTCCCCTATCCATCCCCCTCTTACCATCCATCTCATACATTGATTTATTACCAAGTAGAATTATGTGTATGTATTGTAGATATTGTGCTAAATGAATTTGTTGTCTCCCTCATAAAAATTGTGAACTAAAAGAAGCAAAAAAAGCAAAAATGGCAAAGTATGGCAAGCTTGGGTTGACAACATTGTGACTTTATTTTGCTATTTATCATCTTTTTTTTGTTATATGTGTCTATATGTCACTATATTGAAGGGGGGATGGTTGGGGTGCCATAGGTCCCATATTTGTCCCTATGGCATCTTTAGTCATAAATAATGGAATATAGCAATATATAGTGATAAAGAGTGAATAATGGCACTGTCAGATTTTCCTGATGTAAACTACCCTTCCTTTGTTCAGTATATAGTTTCATAGGTTTTACTTTAGCTTAGTCTCCCCATTCCACAGTATGTGTTTCAGCCACTGGTGGTCTGGCCTTTGACCACCTGGATGGTTGAATACTCACTCCATACATAGCTTTAGTACTACAGGTTACCAATACTGCCAGTACTCCAGCATTGGTACTTCTGGCACATAAGTATACAAGCCATGTACTTATTTCCATAGATACTTAGCAATAATATTGACTAGAGCTTCCAAGCTGAACTATCAACAAGAACTCTGAGTTGTACATCCAAGCCCCCATACCTCCTTGCCTACTCCCTTGCCTAGTCACTCAGCATACCCAGAACCTATCCAAGGGCTCAGTTCACAAGCTGAGGCCAATATGGATGTTGTGCCAACTTCATAGGTCCCAGAACTCATGATCCCCTTGCTGGAACTATGCTGGCACTTGTTTTCCCAGTCCAGACCTAGCCCTTGGAACCTGGTTCTAACAAGTACTTTCAGTCCCTGTGGCAAGTATGTCCCCAATGGTTCCTGGTATGATGAGATGACATGTTGGGTGCACTTTTATCATGGAGCCTTGAGGATGCTGTATTCCAGAAACATGATGTGCATTTCCTTGAGATGGTGGACATCCCTCAGTTGACCCTGTACCCTGTATTACTACAACTGTATCCAGCATTGCAGCTAGTAGATACAGGAATTATAAACATACTGGGAATCATTGAAACTATCAGAGTGGTATTGATAATCTGCATAGTACCATTGCACCATGCATTAACTTGTCATTAGCAAGCCATTGACTTGTCAATAACATGCCATTAACTTAACATTAACATGCTGAAGGGTCTATCTGACAGTGCATTCTAATGCACTGTTGTCAGGTGACTGGCACCAAGCTGGCTAACCTTATAAGGATATAATAATGGTACATATATTTGGCATAATCATGATGGCACTGCACCATGGGAATGCATGTTCAAATTTTAGGACCCCATTACCATAAAAGGTACAAGGGAACAATACCCCATTATTAGTCATGGTAATGTCTTGGCATGGGCATCAGAAATTTGTGACATATAACATGAATAATTCCCAGAACTATTTCTAAGGCATATGGGATTGTGTGCTTGCTGATGTAATACATTCTCTGTGATATGTGCTCAGTTGTTAGTCACTAGTCAAGTATGGACAATTCTGAATACAACAGTACTTGTGCAGTAAAGGACAAAATGATGACATAGACATTAAGCATTGAAAACTGCAGACCACCCCACCATACCACATCACTTAATCTAATGTGAATGCCTGTGCCATTGGAGTCCTTGTCCAATGTTTCAATGATCTTGCAGCTCTTTCATGTGGCTCAACTCCTACATGCTTTCTTCAATGGTTGTGGATTGTTCTTGTGGATAGCCTTGCACTTCTTTCCCTTGTCAGAGCAGCCCTGTCAGGGTATACTGACTGTTTCACCAGCCCTGTGTCTCATGTCCACCTGTTTGCAATATTCATGGTGTTGGCTAGGTGTCATTTTCACCCATCAGAAGGAATTCTCCCTTATAGCATCTCATAAGCAGCAGATCTCATCTATGGTCTGTATCTTGTATGGACTGCTGAACAGAATCCCATCAGGCCAGCCTTCATAGTCAATCCCAAACTTGTACCTGATCTGTTCAAAATTTGCAAATCAGAGATGGATGGGCTTCTCTTGTTGAAGGTGTGTGGTGATGGTACCTATGGCCATAGCTTAATAGATGTTTAGTATGTAGTATAGGGTGAGAGATGTACTAAAGCCAGAGTCAAGCCCATTTTTTGCTTGCTTCTGCATGTTCTCAAGAGAGTCACATGCATTGATATCTAGATAGAAGTTAACCATGTCATAAGCTGGGGTGAACCAGAACAAAGGTCTCACTCTTTTCTTCATTACATGCCCACAGTTCAAGCTGCTTAAGAGGTAATTTGGAAATCATGACTTTTGCAAAAGTCCAACTTTCTTGATTTGTGTATGTTTGTGCTACCCAATGGCACAGTTGTATGCTGAAGCTGACTCTGAAACAATCCTGTCTTCATCCCATATGGATTTTGAATACTTAGATCGTGATCTGGACTGCTTCTGACTTGCATGGTTTCTGTTGCCTCACTTGTAGCCCTTGCATCACAATATACTCTTGTCTCCCTCACCAATCCAATGCCTCCCAAGCCACCCAGTCTGAAAGCAATTTGGAATGATCAAGAAGTTAATTTGCTCATTCACTATCTCCATGAGCATTGAGCTGAGGTGGAGGACAACAGCAACTTCAAACCATCCATTTACAATGCTGCTGCTCAGCATATATCCCAGCATCTGATAAGTGGGCCAGCAAAAACTAATGCCATGGTGAAAAATAAATGGATCTCCCATGTAAGTTATACTGGATTATAATCAATCAGTGAACTGATTTTTCCAATTCCTAGATATGGAAGATATATCAAGACATTGAGGAATATTGAGGAAAGTCTGGTTGTCATTGGGACAACATGTGTGGGGCAGGAGTCCAAGGCAAGTTTGACAAGCAGGTGTTTGAGAATTATGCAAAAGTACATTCCCCACACAAGAAACCTAGATGATAAGTAACAGATACAGTTGTTCTTTTAGAATCATCCACTAATCTGGCCATCAAAAACTCTGGGTGGGAGTACTATGAACTTGTGCTTGACATAATGCCCAATGGCATTTGCTGTGGCAACAATGCATTCACTCCAGGTGTCTCTCACCACAGGCATGGGCCTAATTAACACCCAGATGATACCTTGTTGAATATGGGGCTACTAGGTCAAATAAAATATATATACACCTGAGTAGATTTTACAGAGTTGTTTCTTTGAAGCACAGGCCAAGATTTATCTGTGGCTTTTATGCATGCTTTTACTTTCAGTAATTTCCAATAATGTGCCACCAATGAGACAATGCTTTTTTTTGACCTAATGTACTGATTATATGTACATAATATCCTGGTTGAAATTTAACTGATGCCTGTGCAGGTACTGCTTTGCAAGACATACAAAGGGATAACAAAGGAAAATGACATGAATTTAACTGAGCAGGCACCAACTAAATTTCAGCTAGGATATTACATACATGCAACCAGTATACTAGGTCAAAACAAAGCATTGTCCCATCAGTGGCACACTATTGGAAATTACCTAAAGTAAAAGCATGCATAAAAGCCACAGATAAATCTTGGCCTTTGCTTCAAAGACACAACTCTGTAAAATCTACTCAGGTATATATATATTTTATTTGACCTAGTAGTCCCATATTCAACAAGGTATAATCTGGGTGTTAATTAGGCCCATGCCTGTGGTGTCTACCTTCCCTACTGGTGCTGCACACCATGTCACTAATCATTCACCTGCTCTCAATGGAGAAACTGCACTGGACACTCTTGACCAACTTGCACACTCTCTTGACATCAATGAATGGTGTGAGATGCTACCCAGAGATGACCCTCCCCACCCCATGTCCATATCCAGTGCTGTGATATCTGACATGCCATCCAGTGAAGTATCTGCATGCCCTCCCTCCAGTGCCCCACCATCTAGTGTCAGAACATCTGATATGCAGTCCATCAAGGTGCACCCCCTGCCTCGCTATCCACTGTTGGGTCTAAAGTGCATAGTGAGATGACTGGCAATGATGATGCCATATCCACTCTCCCATTTGTGAATGCATCCAATATTGGTACTGTCACCTCATCCAACAAATGCTTATGGCTCTCTGCAGCCATGGATCATGCCAGTTCCTGCCATTCCTGCAAAGTGCCCACCATATCTACACCCTATGGTCAGAGATCTGTTTGTTCAAAAGCATAGCAATGGTGATATGAACATCTGGCTCTGGAATGATGTGTGATGGCTTTCTGACATTGCTGATGGACATGTCCACCCCACACTTAACAACTATCAACTGAGCATCTGCTCTGGAACTGACCTGACATGGGTAATGTGCAAGACTTGTGCAACTTGGAAAGGATCATGGGCATAATAAATCGACCAGTTCATATACCCTTACATCCTTTGTGCTACATTTTAAACTAGGTTTCGCTAGTTCCATCTTCCATATCTCAGAGTAATTGATGCTGACTTGGTACCCATCTTACCAAGTTAATTCTACATCATAATTTAGAGTCATGTATAGCCATAATAATAAAGGCACATGTACTCTGTCCAATGAGAGCACTATGCGAGCATTGCGAGTCAGTAGAGGCTCGGTATATGGACAGGTAGCACAATGCCTGATTATATCTTGGAGTTTAATGATGATGATAGGGTCAAAATCATCATAGCATAGATGAATGTCAAGCAAGTGATAAGGGCAGTAAGGATCTAGAGGAACATCAACATTGCCTAGCTCCTGCAATGGCTTCATGATGCAGAAGAGTTCTGCTACAGCAGTAGATTCCATGGTGGCTAGCATATGGCTGAAGATCTGTTGGATTTGGCTGGCATGAGGGTTTCCACAGCGACGGAAGAAGATAAAGCTATTGCCAACATGTTGGGATGTGGTCACATACACCACTCCATTGTAGTGCATGCTCTTCTGGAATTGTGCATTTGGCTGCAATGACCTAGTATGGTCTTCAAAGGGGTCCACATACAAGCAATAATGTAGAGTAGGGCTGTCACTATTGAGTTGATGCAGTAATGCCTCATATATGTCGCTGGGAAGTGGGACAAGACACTTGTTATCGATCTGTGGTATATCACTGCCTTCGTGATTCAAGCTATGACCCTCAGGGGCAAGGGTGAGGAGATCAGCAAGTATACTTCCCCTAAAGTCCTTTCTGAAATATTCCTGGACAACAGGGCAAAAAGTTCCTAGTACATCTGGGAGGCCATCCAAAGCCATGAGCACCTTGAGGTTACTGCCTCTGCAGAATGTGTGAATGAATGTGAGCTCGACATCACCTATATTTCCTTGGTTAGTCATCAGGACCCTCAGCAGTAGAATATTCCATACCCAGTTTTCAGTTAGTCTTGTAGTGTTGCATGATCCCATTGAACCTCTCAAATGGAAATGCCTACCACCCATGTGTGGGTCCAAATCCCCACAAGCATTCCACTATATGAAGTGATAAGTGATTGTTAACGACTAAGCAGCCCTCACCAAAGATGCTGACAAGACTCTTCAAGTAAAACTTGAAATATTCTTTGACAATTGTGATGCATTCCTCTGAAGTTGACTGCATCATGGCAAAGTGAACTGCAATTATCAAAGAGAGGAAATTTTTCAGGATGAAAGTGTTCTGCTGAGAGGAATCTGGTTTGCCCCATAGTCCACAAAGAGTAATGATGAGATTAATCATACACGCTGTCCTCCACTGATCTGCTTTTAGTTTCCCATGACTGGCACTACCAAAATTGTGCAGAGCGCGAGATATCCAACTCGGGAGGGTGGTCTTTGACATGTCTACCCAAACCTCCTTCAAAACATCACCATTTAAGATGACAGTCTTAGGCACATCGGTCCAGGCAAGGGAGAGGTCAGCAATTGGATGAGGGAATGTTTGTGGACATCAAATTTCAGGGCCATTGTGGTCTGTATACTATGTCAACTGCTCTTAGCACCATAGCAGCAGCACAAGATATATGATATCTTACCCATTGTAAGAGTGCCTTGGTGTACATTGCTTTGGTCACTGAATGGTCTCCATCATGCTGGAGTGGATCCTGATCAACATCTCCATTGGTGAGGGGATTGACATTGTTGGCATGGGCTAAAGATATGACATAGCCTTTGTGGATATGATTCAGTGTAGTTCATGATCCATTTTGGACAGCTGCAATTGCTGTGTCCAACTGCCAATGCTGCTCCTCTGGAGAGTGGAGTGGAATGCTGCCTTCTTCCCCGTCAGCTTCAGTGTTCATATGGAGGACTTGGCAACAATGGTGCTGAAGTTCACCCAAAAAGAGATTATGCACAGCCTTGATAACTTGATACTTGGTTGGGTCCCAGTACAGCAAATGCAGTAGTTCAGACCAGCGAATCCCATGCATCAGGTATATTGTATTATGCAAGGTCTCTGTGGCCACATCTCTCCACTTCATGGCAATCTGGAGGTGTTCCTGCCAACTTTGCCAGCTCCAAGTAGTGACATCAAATTCTGCAATATCATTCTTGGTCTGCAAGCAAAATGAGCAGAAACATGTTGCACAATGTCCAATAGCACCAAGTACCTTGCATAGAGCAGGTAGATCACATAGGGGTATAAGCATTCAGTGTACAATACACCTGAACTCGTGGATGGTGGTTTGTGTGAAGTGGAACCCACATTCCCAACCTTGGAGCAAGTCATTGACAAGAGGGCATAATATATGGTTGAGATGGTGCAAAGATGGCTCATTTGGTCCCAGAATGATGCCAGTGATGTAGACATTTTCAATTCAGTAGCGCAAGTGTGGTGGTAAATTATAACATACCATGTAGACCACTCCAACAGATGCATGTGGTCCATTCTTTTTGCTACCCCACGGTGAAAACCAATCGATGAAGAGACTGAAGAGAAGCCTATAGTCAGATTTATCATGCTGTACCTCCATGTATGGTTTTCCATCTGGTCCCTTGAAAGACCAAAAGATATTGCCATCCCATGTATCATTCATCTGCCTGACAGGTGGATCAAGAGATGTTTGTAAGGCATTTGGCAAGCCTGTTATGATTCACACCTCACCATGGGACTTTCTTTCTCCTCTTGACTGTTTGGCACTGTTGACTTTGTTCTATGCCTTTCCCTTCTGTTCTTTTGACTCATGCTTTGGCTTGGCCAATAGCAATGTCTTCTCTTAACACATGTTCAACACATGTAGGACTTTGGCCAATGGCCTTTCTCCCTCTAGTTACATGAGGTCGCCTTGAGGCCTCTTCTCTTGTACTATATATAGTCACCTCTAGTCTAGAGTAGATCCTCAGACTAGAGCTGCCCAATCTACTGGCTAGTTCCTCAGAACTTTGAACTTGAGCTTCCCAGCTCTCACTCAGAACTATGATAAATCCTTCAGACAGAAGGTTACAACCATCACATTGTAGAAAGACTACTTGGGCTTGACCTACATTACAGACTTTGGTCTTAGTGTAACACCATTTCTGCTTACCAGATTACCAATGACATCTTCCTCTGGTTCAAATCTCACATCCACCCCTTCTATGATCATCAACTCTTCCATAGCATCATCCCTCCTGTCCAAACTTGGAATGAGCATCTTGAATGTTGTTTCTGAGGAGTTTGGGATGAAGGACGAGTTGCCATCAATGTCATCCCTGGATTCTTCTGGGGAAAGAAACCTACTGGTCACTGGTTTGATACCAACATGGTGGTATGCACCAAACAGAGGAAAGACTACTTGTGTGAACAAGATGTTAGAGAGGAAGGATCTGTGGGCAAAAGCAGTTATGACAACAAGACCAAACATCTCTGGTGGTGAACTCACACAGGGGTTCAGTTCCTCTACTGGCCCAGCACTGAAGACATTTTCAAAGACCTATGGCATTTGTTTGACTATAGTAGCAAAGAAGTTAAGAAGTCTAAAGTTAAGCAAGGAATCATTGCTTCCACTGCTCGCAAGCTTGATGTGAAGCGAGCTTCTGCCACTGTTTCCAATGCCCAGAAAATTTCCAGAACCCTACACTGCAGGAGGGCACTATGACTCCTATGATGACCAATGTGTAATAGATTCTCCTTGGAATGTATTTGAACTCATGACCACAGACCATATCCATTATGACAAGTTGATTCTTGCATACTCCATTGGAAACCATGGAGGTTATTCACTGAGACAACCTGATAGAAGTCTAGTTATGCTCCAGGACATATGAGATCACTTGTTCTCATATCACCTGTTTGAGCCAGTTCATTTTTGAGAGTTTGAAAAACTCCCTCTCAAGGAGTCAAGGTATCAAGCCAAGGGAAATTCTAAACCACCAAAGGAAAAGAAGAGGTTCTATACCAAGATGAAAACTCATTTTCAGAGACCTTCTCAGAAAACTTGCCAAAGGTGACACCAACAAGCTATTCAAGCATCTGCTCATGGCTTGTCTACTGATCCTGTTGGAGTATTGTCATGTAGTGGCAGTGCTTTTATATTACATAATCTTTTACTTAGAATTTTCCATCCATCATACACTTACACCTCAGTGACTTGTTAGGTTACTGAGGTGAGACATTTACTTTACCTACACACTTAGTACTGACAGCCTGTAGTCTGTTGCTCTACAGGTATTACCAATATATATAGTGACTTGTTAGGTTACTGAGTCTGTTGCTCTACAGATCCTTTCCAAGATGAGATCCTGTTCAATATGCTGATTCTAGAACACTTCTAGTTTCATCATGGCTGACAAGGAATCATCTTCTACCAAGAACATTCCCTGTCTTAATGTGGGACAAAGTATTCTACCTGGAAGGCTATGGTTAAAGGATATTTTATGACAATAGATTGTTGGGGTGTCATTAATGGCACTATTCCTGCTCCATGAGCCACTGCTGAACTCCCTGCTTGGAATGTCAAGGACCAAAGAGGGATGGGGACCATTCTTCTTTATTGTGATCTGGTTATTGCAGTGTCTCTTGATGGGCCATCCAAGGATCATGCACACAAAATGTGGACTACCCTTGAAAGCATGTATGGAACTCCTACCACAGCAACTGCTTACTCAGAGTTGCTTCACCTAACTCAGATCAGGATTAATCCTACTGATGATCTTGGGACAAACCTCACCAAGATTAACATGCTTCTTGGTGCTCTTGCCACTTGTTGCATTACTCTCACTGAACCAGTCCAATGCATGGTCATATGCAGAGCTTTTTCAGATAAGTGGGGAACAGGTCCCTCAAATATTTTATCATCATGGGAAACTTCTCAGTTAAAGGTCAACAAGGTCTTTCCTCGACTTAAAGATCTGGCATTGCACCAGAATCACATGTCCTTTTTACCAAAGATGGAATCTCAACAATCCTCTTCAAATAATATGTCTGGTCAACCTCTTGCAAACTGCCTCTCTAAACCACCCTGTTGCCAGAAGTGTTGTGGACATCATCTGACAGAGCAACATCATGACAACCCATCTTCTCATGGTGGTCATGGTTGAGGAAGAGGTGGTCCTCCTCATGGGGGAGTCCCTCAACAACAGCAACAACAACAATCTTCTGGAAACCAGAAAGGCAAAGGACATTCTCATGGATGAGGAGGTTGTGAACATGGACATTTCCATGCTGCTGATTTTGAAGAGGGTGATCACAATCAAGTCTATGGTATCAAAAATGATACTTATGATGACATGATCGATTATGACAACCAGGGCTATAGTCAGGAATCCTACTATACCAATGTGTCTGTCAGAGATCACACTCCCCTCCAGTATTGTCTACAAGATGACTCCTCTCATTTTGAGGAGTTTAATCAAGAAATTGCTCCTCTGCCTGTGATTGTTGAAGAGCCAGTTGAGTATGTCTCACTCACTACTGTTGAGGAGCCACAGTCTCAATTTCCCTGTGCCTGTTCAATTTGCCTCCACTCAAATAATTCAGAGGAACCTTGTCTTGGGGGTACTGCCATTTCTGGGAGACCAGAGGCAAATTTCAAGTTTGGAGAGGAACAGATGTCAATCTGCTGAATCACATCCATTATCAATTGGGAAATGAACCCCCAATAATGCAGATCTTGATCGATCCAGAAGAGGAATGGAGCTTCCCTCCATGGCTGCAGTTGACATTACAGGAGAGAGACATGTACAAGGAAGCAGTGGAAGATCTCAGAATGCTGGGCATTCAAATATGGCAAAATGGAGAACTGTTGGCTTTTGAGAATTCCACACTTTAGTACCAGACATAAAGGGGCCAGTATTCTGCCCTATGTATATAAAGTTGCCAGATGACCTAGATCTGCAGGATTATCTGTGTGATCACAAATTTTATGAAGAGCTTGACACTGTCAACTCTCATTACCTTTATTTCCCATCAGACATGAGTCATCTCTGTCCAGAAAATCCTCATAGCCACCAAGGTAAAGTTCTTTGGATGTTAGATTCAGGGTGTTCACATCACGTGTCACCACACTGGTCTGATTTTTTTACTTACTCGTGACTTCCCACTCCTGCTTATGGAAGTACTGCTGGAAAGGATACAGTTAAACTCATAGGACATGGCACAATTATGCTGAAGCTGGCATCTGGCTCCATGCTTAAGCTTGACAATGCTGTTCATTGTCCCATGTTTTTGAAGAGGCTTTGCTCTCGAAATGCACTCCTCAAGAAAGGGTACAGGAGTGAAGCAACACAAAGGTGATCTGAGATCTGAATGGTCATGTTGTACTCTGGGCAACCACCTTGTGTACTTCCCAGCTGCACTGGTTTTTGGGAATTCCATTGCCATCTTCCAGAGGCTTTAAGGCCATAGACCTCTTGGATGTGGTAAAAGGTTCTTTACTTCTTTGGCATAACAGACTCAGTCATCCTGGTTCTTCCATCATTTCTAATTGCAAGCATCACACTAAGGGATTTCTGTCTGACTTGGTCATGGATACTGTCCCTGCCTCTTGTCGAGGTCGTTCTCAAGGCAAAATGGCTTCTGATCCATTCCATAAACGAGCTGTTGCTCCTCTTGAACTTGTTCATGCTGATCTTTTGGAGTTACCCATTGAGTCTTATTAACATTCCAAGTATGTCTTGACCCTCTTGGCCAATTTTTCCCCCAATGGCTTTTGCCTTTACCTTCATACCAAATCTGATGCTCTTGATCATTTCTGTGACTAGCTTTCTGTTGTTGAATGACAGTCCTCCTGCCAGCTCAAGACTTTCTGTTTGGATCAAGGGGAGAGTTTATGGGGACTGCATTTAAATTGCTCCTCAACTCCAAGGGTATCATACACAAACTTTCTATTGCTGACCAACCTCAGCAAAATGATTGTGCAGAATGGTTCAATCATACCATACTTGAAAAGGCCAGTGCTATCCACCATCATGCATGTGTACCGAAGAGGTTCTGGAACTTTGCCTTTGACACTGCTCTTCATGTTTACAATTGCACTCCTCTGAGACATTCGCAGTGGAAAACTCCTTGTGAATTGTTCTTGAAGAAAATACCTGACATCTCCTACTTCCAAGTTTTCAGATGAGAAGCCTATGTTTGGATCCCTAAAGATCAGTGCAAAGATAAGTTAGAACCTCATGTGCTTGAAATGATCTTTTTGGGCTATGAACCAAATACTAAAGGCTATAGATTCTTACATGGTCAAAAGATTGTGATAGCATGCACTGCAAAATTTGCCAAAGAAACTTTTCCCTTCTGCTCAGATGGTGTTGAGAACAAATCTGATGAACCTGACCCACCTGTAACAGACCAACCTGGTAACATCTTACCAATAGATGACTGGATGGATAACCAACCTGATCAGTTGGATGGTGAGGCCTCCCAACCTCAACAACAGAGTCCACAACTTCCTGTGAACCCACTACCAGATGGTGCAAACCAGCATTGTGAAGATGAACCACCAAGGGCAAACCAGTATCCTGATCGAATAAATCCTGATTGGATCAATCATCCTTATCAACCATGGAATATACCAAGAGATGCTCGCAATCTTAGATGAACAGGTCCTCTCAATGATCAACCTCCTAGACATAAATGAAGAATCATTCCTCCTGTCAAACCTGGAAATGTTTATGGAGAAAGATGTAATCCAGTTGACATTGAAAAGGAGATTCAGGAGAAAAGGGATAGGGATAAAATCTCTGAGGTTGTTTGAGAACAAATTGAAGCTATTCATGAGGGAGCTGAAAGACAAAGGGTTTCTAGAGAAGAGCATAGACCACCATCTCTCCTTTTACAGCCTCCAAATCAGCCTAAAGCAGGACCTTCATGTTTTCTGGGCTCTACTGAAGAACCTACTGAAAATTCTTCGCATTTTACTTGCTGCATGAATTAAAGAGTCTCTGGAACACTTCAAGGATGTTCTCAAACTCCCTGAAAGTGAATGAACCAAGTGGTTCGATGCCATGAAAGATGAAATT
Organism: Pisolithus marmoratus; assembly: GCA_024613145.1. NCBI lineage: Eukaryota > Fungi > Basidiomycota > Agaricomycetes > Boletales > Pisolithaceae > Pisolithus > Pisolithus marmoratus. The sequence continues at coordinate 8,918 of JANFAE010000342.1, read as the reverse complement.
AAATCGATTGAAGACTGTAATGTTTGGACTCTAGTGGATCCTCCTCCAGGGAGAAAACCAATTAAAGCAAGATGGGTTTACACAATCAAATCTGATGGTCATTACAAGGCTTGACTCATAGCAAAAGGCTTTACCCAAGAATATGGGATTGATTTTGAAGAGACCTTTTCCCTGGTTGCATGTTTTGAAACCATGTGCATCCTACTAGCTTATGCCATGCAGCAAGATTGGGATATGGAAGCACCAGACATTAAAACTGCCTTCCTTTATGGCAAGCTAGATGAGGAACTCTATATGGAACAACCAGAGGGTTTCAAGGTCAAGGGTCAAGAACACAGAGTTTACTGGTTGCTACATGCTCTCTATGGCTTGAAACAGGCTGCACTGGCATGGAATAAGGAATTACACCAATCTCTCTTACAAATGGGATGTCTCTGCTCTAAAGTTGATGCTGGAGTGTATTTCTATCACTTCAAGGCCAGAACAGTGATTTTTCTTGTCTATGTTGATGATGGTTTATTCTTAGGTTCTCACGAGAACCTTGTTAAGAAAAAGAAAGATGAGTTTATGAAGAAATGGGAATCTTGAGAGCTTGGAGAAGTTGGGGAGTATCTTGGAATCCAGGTACACTGCAACTGAAAGAATTGAGAAGGCTTTCTTGATCAAATTCCCTATGTCAAGAAGGTTGTTAAATGATTCAGTATGGAAGAAGCAAAGTCAGTTTGCACTCCACTTCCTTCTGGTTATCAGCCAGAAAAACCACTGACATCTTACTAAGTGATGTCTCAACTTCACACTCATTTTCAATCAGTTATAGGATCTCTCCTCTATATGGCTCTGGGTACTAGACCAGATATTGCTTACTCCATCATACAGATGAGTCAATACATGGCCAATCCTACCAAAGAACATCTGAATAAGGCCCTTCATATTGTCTGATATGTGGCATCCACAGTGACTCTTAGGCTCTATTATTCAGGGAAGGATGTTCAGATTCAAGCTTTTGCCAACTCAGACTGGGCCTCAAATAAAGACACTCATCATTCTACCACTGGTTATGTCATGTATCTTGGCAACTCCCCCATTTTCTTGCAATCCCAGAAACAGAAAACCATTGCCCTCTCTTCAACTGAAGCAGAGTATATGGTGATGCAGACCCTTCAGTCAACTATTGGCCTGAAACTGGGACACCCAACATGTACAATTGAGCCTAAAGGTGGGCCTAGCTGACACTGGCTGACTGGCCCTGAGGGGGATAGGCTGAGGTGTAAGCATATTTCAGCTGACATGGCTGGGGAATGGCCCACCCCCCTGGAAGTGGGGTTGGCCTACCTGGCTGGGGGATGGCCCACCCCCCCTGGAAGTGGGGTTGGCCCACCCCCTGGAAGTGGGGTCAGCTGACCTGGGACATCCCCTGGAAGTGGGTCAGCCTACCTGGCTGGGGGATGGCCCACCCCCCTGGAAGTAGGGTTGGCCAACATGGCTGGGGGATGGCCCACCCCCCTGGAAGTATGGTCAGCTGACCTGGCTGGGGGATGGCCCACCCCCCTGGAAGTGGGGTTGGCTGACCTGGCTGGGGGATTGCCCACCCCCCTGGAAGTGGGGTCAGCTGACCTGGCTGGGGGATTGCCCACCCCCCTGGAAGTGGGGTCAGCCAACCTGGCTGGGGGATGGCCTACCCCCCAGGTGTGGTGTCCACCCATGGCTAGGGATAATCATGAAGGGTGCCTCTGTCAATGTAGATAATTTCCTACCCCCCTGGCAGCAGGGTCCCATAACATGACTGGGGGATGCCCTGTGGTCCTGGAAGTGGGGTTGGTCAGCCTACCCTCCTGAAAGGGGGATAGCCTGCCCACTTGAAAGGGGCATCAGCCAACTTAGGTGCAGGATGGCCTACCCACTTGAAAGGCAGATCAGCCAACTTAGGTGCAGGATAGCCCACCCACCTGAAAGTTGGGTTGGCAGACCTAGCTGGAGTTGGTCATTATTTAATTCCCTGGGCCTCCAAAACTGTACATTCTGATCTAAATTGTCATCATATATCTACCCATCAATGTCCTATGGCCCTCCTGGTTTGATTCCATGTTCTCACCCCCCTCTTCCCATTTCCCCCCCCCTCCTTGTCTTTTTCCCCATCTTGCTTTCACACCTTCTTCCCCCTAGTCACAATCCCACTCTCTGCCCTTTTCCACTTTTCAGTAGGTACCACAGGAGGAACTTCCTCCTCTTCCTTCTCCTCATCCTCCCTATCAGTCCCACCCATCCCAGCACCTTCATCCCCCTCTTGGGGCTCCATGCCTGAACTTTGCTCCAACCTTGCAACTATCAACCCACTATATCCATCACATTCTCTGCCTTCTGGATACCAAGCTCAGAGTTCAGCAAAAACTGGAGGTGACTGACCAAGGGATCATCCTCTTCAACTTCCTGGGCATGACTACATTCCCTCAACAGCAGACCAAGTCCCAGCACCACCTGCCCACCCAATGAGGAGGAAGTGAACCTCACACTCTGTAATTCCCCAAGGGCCTTCCAAAAACAAGTGGACTCCAAATGGATTTCCTGGGGCAAATACTTTGCACTCCAGGTCCATGTTGCCCAGTGGGGAAGGGCTACCTCTCTCCCCTTTCCATGTTCCTATGAAAGATGCTTTGTTAGCTAAGTGTTCCTGGAAAATCTCAAACTTGTTCTGGCAGGGCCTCCACCAGGTCCACAAGTACTTGGTACCTGGGCATGATGGAAAGAGACTTCAAATATTGGATGCACTTGCTAGCATGCCATGCAGGACTACACTCTTCAGGGGCCTGGTCCCACACATCCATAGTCACTTCTGCCCCCTTGTTCACAACCTCACCACTTTTCATCATCTGCCCCAAGTGCACCCCTTCTTCACCTATTTCTTCTTCACTGTCATCCTCAGGGTCCATCCACTCTCTCTTCTTACTGCCTCCTGCCACTCATCTCCTGTCAAACTGCCTTGACAAAGGCACATCCTCCTTTTTGCAATGGATGAAAGATACAATCACCTTTTCCTCTGCCTCTAGGGTTTGCCAGTGATCCCAGAGCAACTGCAGGTCAGCCTTGGTCCATTTTGAAGGATCCTTCATCATAAACCCCAATGGAATGGACTGGGAGTCAAGATACTCCATGGGAGATTCCATCAGCAAGCCCCAGGGAACCCTGGCCTTGGGCTTCTTTGTGAACTTGGCTATGCCCCAGACTTCAATCTGATCTGAGCCATGCACATGACAATCAAGACCCACCATAAGCAGCTTGGAAGACTGCTCTTGCCAAGTTCTGCTGTACCTTCAACTTCTGCCCTGCCCAAGTGGGCATCTCTGGGTTCCCATCCTCATCCAAGGATATCTCCACCTCATGCTTCTCAGCAGAATCTTCCTCCACTAAACAGTGACCAATGGGCATGGACATGTGGAGAGACAACACATCACACTTACCAGGGGCTGTCAAAAGATAATCTGTCAAACTAATTTCCCCATTCAACACCCAATCCTTGCTTGACTCAGAAGACTGGGTGAATGCCTTCTTCCCATCTGCTGGTGCTGTCTCAAACCTGGTGGTCTTCTTGAGCATTGATAAAGAAGAAGGATAGTGAAACTTACACTGCCATCTTGATCTGACCTTCCCCTGCCTCATGTGCTATGAACATCACCACATGGGACCCCATGGTTCTGTGCATGGTTTCAATCAAATCTCTAGCCATGTTTGGGAGATTTTTTCTCCTGTATCTGTTAATTGGCTAGCTCAGCACATGGTCATGGAGTGACAAGTGGACTTACAAGTCATGGGTCTCTTTTGGGGCACCCAACTTGTTCCATTTTTCTGGTGCCCTCCCAGCTTCTGCTTTCCTCTCCTCAGAAACAGACTCCCACCACTGTTGGATGATCCTGTTCCTCTGCCTGATGGTCTTGGGGTCCTTGATGTCCCTCCTTTCCCTATCATAGGCATCCATTTCCTCCTTAAAGACCCTCTGTGCTGCAGTAAATGCTGTAAAGGCCTTTTTGTAGTCCCCAGCCTTGGTGGGGCAAGCCTTCTCCTCCCTGGCATCCTCACCCTCACAACTTTCTTCCCAGCTCTTCCTAGTGACAGCCAGGATGTGCTGGATGATGGCTATTTCATCATCCTGATCCTCAGGATCCAGGTGGGGCAAGAACACCCTCCGGATGGCCTAGACAAACCTCAGATGTGTCTGACTTCATGAAAAGGATGTCTCACCACTCTCAAATGTGGGGGGAATCCAATAGAATCCTCAGGTTCATGTTTAAGGATCTCCAACTTCACCTCAGCAAGGATCTCATTCCTGAGCTGGGAGTTCCCCCTTGCTTCTTTGTACCTTCCCACATAGGAGGAGAGGATTTCAGAGTAGACTTCCTTCCAGTCAGACATTGGATAGGTCAATGGGTGCAAGTGTATAGTGGCAGAGATTTTTTTGTCACAGGTGGAAGACAGAAGACAAAAATTTATCAGCCCTTACTTATTTAGGCAGGTGGTTGAAAGAATGTCAGCCATCCCACTTTTAGGCATTGCCCATTTTGTTTGCAGATATTTGCCATTCACTCTGGTTCTGCCACCAAGTCCTGAACCAAGCATATCCCCACACATGTCATATGTACCTGCTCCCATTCTAAATTCCATCCATCTGTTTACCATGGAACATCAGCCTTGCCTTGCTTGCAAAGTCACTCCATAGCCCCATCTGCTTGTGGGAATAAGCCTCTTTTCCTGGCTCTGTCAACTGCAGAGCCCTTTGCTCCCACATTTTTTTGTGGTACTCAAACCACAGCCCAGTCCAAAGCATCTCATGCCTCACCAGTGACACTTCTTCTTTCCATCTGTCCCTTCTTGCCCTTGCTTTGAGCCAGTTGATTCTGTAAACTGTACAACACTTTTAATAAGATATATGGAATCAGAATACACTTACATTCTTCCATCAAGCCCCCAGCCTCCACATTCAACTGGCTCTTCTCACCATCTATCACCCAAAACCATGCCAGTTTACTGGTCCCCTGTCCAAACCTGTTCTCCTCTGTCACCTCCTTACTCACCACAAGGTCCTCTGGCAAGATTTCTTGATACTTTCTGCCATGTTACCATCAGGGTCCAACCTAAGAATGGCCTGCCTGGACCTTTGATAACTTCTGACATGCTTGTTTACCCTGGCTACCACCTTCTGGATTTCCTTCTTGGTCCTGGTACCCTCCCTGGTGGAATTGCAGTCCTGAAGTTCTGTCAGTACAACATGGCCTTGTTTCCAAGGTCTGTCCTCAGTTGGTCCAGACAATCATTGGCTTGTCCAATCCTGAGTTCCCTTTCCTCTTTGAGAAGGTCATGAAGGCCCAGCTCTGTCAGTTTGGCAGCTCCAATGGAAGATGGCATCCATATACTCATGAGCTCCAAAGCCAGCCCCTCAACTTCCTCTTCAGGAGCTTCCCAGTCTCCTTCATCATCATCCCAGAACTCCCTATCCTCATGTTCTTCTTCATCCAACCCACAGAATGCAGGATCATCCTGGGGAGTGAAAGTGCCATCTATATCCAAACCTTTGCAAAATGCTTGGGCATTGCTATGGAATTTTTCAATCCTGGAAGAAAGTCTCTGTCTCTTCTCAGAGATTTTAACTTCTTGCCTAGTTGACATTGGACTGGGAAGTTGTTGGATTTCAGACCTCAGCTGATCCCTGCAAGTCTGGTCAGCAAGAAATTCACCTTCAGCTCAATGGGGACCTCACTATGAGTCCTCAATGCTGATTCCTTCTGCAAGCCAAGCCACAGAACCAACATTTCCAGAGGGGGACTTGGGGTTTTTCATGAGCTGCAACCACACCTCCTGAAAGGTGGGGGCTAAAAAAATTATCAGACCAAGTCATCAACCCATCCATGACATCAACCTTTGTCCCCCTTCAATAAATAAATATCTAGGGCTTCCCCCCTATCTGCCTCTGCCCTAAGTGCATCTGATTCCCACCTAGCAACCTTCTCAGGATCCAACACAGCAGTCAACTGCTTGTAAGCCTCATTCATTTCCTCCAGACACTTGTTGGAATTCTTATATTTCTTGAGCAAGGAGGGGACTGTGATGTTGGTCATAAATTTACATCCCCTCCAAGACAAAAGAAAAAACTCACCCATTCCCACAAGCTTCTTCCAGTTAGAGTCCCTCATATGATCATCATACACTTCTTGCCTGTGTGCCTGAGTCATAGACCTGGAAGTGGGGGAGATCTTATTGAATGGAGCCCACAATGTCTCCAAAATTTCTCTGTCCAAGTGGCCAGCACCCTTGATGAAGTTGATGCTGTACCTGGGAAAGCAAGAGAGCTTGTGTGCAGCCAAATGGAACTTTCCCACTGCAGGAACAATTTCCAGAGCTGGGGGAAGAAGGAGAGATGGACTGTTTTTCACCCTGGTCCTGAAGTTGATGCTCCACTGGCACCCTACATCATAAATCACCAGGGTTTTTGTGATGCTCTCTGAATGATTCCAAGAGCATTACAAATGGAGTAGTCTGTGTTCATATACTTGGCCCAAAATCAGCTCCAACTACACCAATCTCAATCCAGGGGGTCCACTCACCTCTCCCCTTTCTGAAAATCTACCATGGAATGTGGGACAAAGCAGCCATGCTGAGCACAAGCTGTAGCACCAATCCCTGTAGATCATAGGTTGGACTTGTCGATGTTTGCAGCATTGATAGCCCTGTGATTGCTGCAGGTGGATCTCTAAATGTGTGGTCAGGAAGCAATCTACAAGACCATGAGACCTCTCACCTCCTTGCTATCCAAAGACTGTTTTAGATGACTCTGATAGGGCACCTCACCAACCATATACCCCTTTCCATCAGACAAAGCCACATCCCACTCTGGCTTGTTCATTTTCATATGCTGAGCAGTGAAGTTCCCATCTATGACATATTGCCTCATGGTAATCTCCCTGAAGGCAGTCAGAATCCCAATCCAAATAGATCACACTCTCTTACCTGTCATAGCAGACTTTCCAGTCTGCTGGAAAATTAACACCTGGTTGGGGGCAGGCTGGGCAGAAGCAGGCATGTCCTCCATCCCTGGGATCCTGCTCCATATCATGCCCAAAGCCAAACCATTTTCTGTGTTTCAAATCCCTCCACAGCTGAGAAACCCTCATCAATTCCCTGTATCTATCCTAAAATGGGAAGAAAAATATATTGACCTAAGCCAAGCAACTGGAAAATGGCACTCAACTGGTACCCTCTCTGGAAATGCATTGTTGGTGAACCTTTTCAGCTATGTTAGTTTGAACTCTCTACATGAAGCAGCATGCCTTGTTGTGTCAAATCATTACATCTTACATTCACTGTGAATTGCTAACACACTTCTTCATGTCATGAAGTGTCAGGCTGACCTCCATGGCATTTTCAGCATTTTCAGTACTGATTAGTGTCAGGACCCCTTAGTCATTGGTAGATGAAACAGTGCTAAGATGACTCCTAGCAGCTTTTTTAAGGGATTGATGGTACTGGGCCCACACCCTACTCATGGTGGTGTGGTAAATGCCTGAGTTTGCCAATATTTGCCTGAGAGACTAAGCCTGATAAGCCAGACAAGTGATTTCTTGAGTTGCAATGCAGAACAGGGAAAAATGACACATTATTCAATGTTTGGCATTGTTTGCATGCTGACAAAACATTAAATTGATCATGTGATATATTATGTAAGCACACAGTTTGATTGTGTGGGGTATAGCTTGGAAATGGGCATGGCTGTGCAAATGTTGTAGGGGAGAGATTTGTAGCCCTTGGTCCTGGCTTTCCATTTATGGTCTTCATGAGTTCAGGAGTGCAGTGGCTGTGACTTTATGGGCTGATTACTGAGGCCTATGCATTGCAATGGTTTTGCACCTTTTGTTGCAGTGGATGCAATCTAAAGCATACAACATGTAGTTTGGACAGTAATGCCTGCTTCCTCACTGTAGAACCAAAATATGTTGATGAGAGGAGAAATGCATACCTGGCTAGCAAGAGCTCTACCATTGGATCAACGTTCATATGCCTCTTTCAGTGGGCCATGCATGCTCTCATTCAGATGTGTGCTGTAGTTTCATGTTGCACCCTTGGTCCAGATATCACATGCAACATGTTTCCAGAGGTGGGCTTTTGGAAAGTTCCAGTCAGTCTGAAGCCCCTGCATACCGGACTTCTCAATGCATTCAATGTAACCCTAAAGAAGAAAAGGAAAAAAAAAAAAAAAAAAAAACACTGTGAACTGGAGACCACTATGAGGCAGCCAGTGTACTTACCTTCAATGCCCTGTCAAATCTAAGCAGTTCTGCTTCTATCTCTCCAATAGTTTCTGTATGTACATTGAGACCGATCATACTATCAAGTTCAAGGTAGCTTGTAAGGACATGGAGTAATTGGTAGCCCTCAGGAGTCTGGTTCTTGGTGAAGATGTTCAGGCAAGTGTAGAACATCTCCTGTAATAAACAGATAAGTATCAATGCAGGATGCATGAACAACTGTATCACATACCTTCACCAACTCACATTTGTTGTTCCCATCTGAGAAAGTGACATTGATGGCACTCTTGAAGTGGGAAAGGCCACACCATCAAGGGAACTTGAAACTGCTATAAGGTGAACTTTAAATGGGCATACAGTAGTAATAAGTACATTATGATGACCTACTAGTTCTCAACCTTGGCTTCAGCATCATGCCCCAGCACATGTAGAATTATCTTCATATCATGCAATACATGCCTACCCCCCACACTGTCATGTGATGTGTGGAGATGGTCAAAGCTAATAGTGGTATGGGGGCCAGAGTTTCTTATCTGCCAGAATACATTCTATAACAGCAGTTCATTGAACAATAGAATGGAAGAAAAACACAGAAGCCTAATACTCACCTCAACAGGTTGTAAGCCAAGG